>JAVXUP010002164.1:0-154914 GCA_033070095.1 Escallonia herrerae | reverse complement strand
AAGGATTTAACCCTTGAAACCGATAATTAAACGCCCTCAGACGCCCTACTGTTTCATTCCATATAATAAGGAAAGTGGGATCAAATCCCAAATCTTCTCTTTCCTCCTCTCTCTCTTAAGAAACGACCAACACCTCAAAGATGAAAGACCGATTGCCGCATCAACTAGCAGAGGCCCCAAAGCCAGAAAGTCAAACATTTATTAGTATCAAGCATTTCATTTGAGTTATGTGGCAAATGCTTTTAATCTCCTTTTGTATAAGCAAGTCATACGAAATGTGTAATGCATTTCCCTGACATAGTTTCAAGATCGTATTTGCTAAATAGTAATGAATGTCAAACTAGTATGATGATCCTATCTATGATCCTATCTATGATCCCTAAACAGGTCCATTTATAATTTAAAAAGAAACTTAGAGTCTACATTGGGCTAGGTAATGTGATATGAAGTTTACGAATGGGAAGGTAGACAGGTCTCAGCTTAAAGCTGAGGGTGGTCTTGGTCTAAAGAGGGATAAAGAAAAGAGCAAAGCAACTATCTGGCCCTCTGGGATATTGCTGATAGAAAGGAATCTCTATGGGTCCTTTGCTGGCCAATGTCCGTGGTGGTCTAGATTTGTCATGGACATGGACAAAGCTGGTGAAGCACAGAGCTGGAATCTGGAACTGCATCACTTCCAAAACTGGTGATGGCAGCACGTAGTTGGTCCTCTTATAATGGTCCAATAATATGTAACATGCTGCCAGCCATACTGATGCCAAAGTCTCAGAGGTTATATTAGTTGGGCAGTGGAATCTCCCTATTGTTATATCTCAACCCCTTATCAATCTCGGGGGATTATTTAGTGAGACTTGAAAACCTAATTCTATTATACCAGACAAAGTATCGTTGAACCTTACTCCAAACAATCAATTTATTGTCAAATCTGCTTGGAGTGTGTTGAGGAAGACCAACCCTATTGTTGGCTGGTGGAAATTCCTAAAATTTGCCTTAGTTCTTTGGCTCTAACGTAGAAGAAGGCTAGGAACCAGAGATAAACTAAACCTATGGAACATTTTAGTTGATGATAACTGCATTTACAGTCAGAAGACTTGCAGACCACGTAGTTTGCTTGTGCTACTGTCCTTAGATCATTGGGAATCAGGTCCTCCATTGCCTATCCATCAGTAAACCTTCGGGTATGCCACTGAAAGAATGAAAGGATCACCCTTCAGAATCAAGCTCCGAAAACTGGTGTTTGCAGTTAAAAGTTACCGTATTTGGAGGAGGAACACAATAATCTTCAGCTCGCAAAATAACGCCTGCTATTCTCCTTCTCCAAGAGATTAGCACTATGGTTACGCATCATGACCTATGTTGGAAAAGGGTGCCTAGAACTTACGAAAACTGGCTGTATTGTCAATCCTTGGAATGATCGGATACTGATACTAGTGAATCAAGTATGCCAAGGGTATGCCCTTGAATTTCTATGAGTAGTTAGTGCTTCGATGAATATAAGGACCTTTTCCCAACAAAAAATAAAAGAAGAATATCGGTTCTCACATGGTGAAAATGTCAAAAGTGCATACTACCTTCATTCAAAAATCAGAAATAAGTTCAATAACGAAAGCGTAGAAGTCTTACAGTCCCATTCCAGCAGCAAGACCATTATCTACAAACATCAGGAGCCGAAAAACAAACACTGTCGTGTAGTCAACCTAATCCAGTGGAGTAAACACACCATTCAGACGTAAAACTAATACAATAAAGCACAAAAGCTTGTAGCAATAGACTTTCCCAAATTAAAAACACTAAGAGCTTATGATACCCACCACGATCCATATGTGCAACGGATATGTACAAAGATGGTACCGCTTCCAATTGATTGCAACAATGATTCTATTAGTCCAATTATTAAGGAACCAAAATCCCACAAAACTGAAACACATTGGCCTAACAAATCACAATATACCAAATTTGCTTCAGAAAGAAAACACAAATCCACCTGCTTCCAAAAAAAAAAAAAAAACTAAAACCGATAGCTGATTTACAACCACCAAAACGCTAAACTTAAAACACGAAGTGGGTAAAACGAATGAAAATACACCAAATTCAGTTCAAAATGAAAAGAATACACCACCACCATGAAAAACCAGTAAAACAATACCTAATCTACAGTCACTAAAACCCTAAAAAAGGATACATACTAGTGGCCAGCATTGACAAGAAGAACCCATCATACCTGCAGAGAACCGAAACTCAAACTCATAACAATCAAATACCACTGGAAGTTAACAGTTGTACGAACAGGGCGTCATTTAGAGGCACGTATAAATATGTACTGACCACTTGAAATCTACGCCTCTGATCGCCATTGGAACCCCTAGATTCGCTCCTTACAAGATCCAATTTCTCATTCCTTGGACGTGAAAGCTCGATTTGGTCCGTTGATTCGAGCACGAATTCACCGCACCCGTGAAAATCGGAGCGGTAAAAACGGCAAGAATCTAGAGAGAGAGAGAGAGGGAGATTTTTGAAGGGCTTGCGTGAATAGAGCGAAGAAACCTTTCTATTTTACCATTGAAGTGCTGCTTTGCAGGGTGAAGCAGGGAGCAGGGGGGAACCTTTTTCATTAATAGTGATGCGATGACGGCAAAGTTAACGGCGTTTGGATTTTGGGGTAAAGTCTACGGGCTAAAGTACAATATTGGGCTTGCTGTAAAGGGAGAAGTGGAAATTGGCTTTTTCTGGGACGGCAAAGTGGGCACCACGTAGGATTTTGTACTTGCTGACGTGTCGGTGTTAGGTTCGATGACCGCGACATTCTCTAGGAAGAGTAACGTTTTTTTTTTTATGTAAAATGAGTCACTCAATTGCTGGGTCCGTTAAAGTTTTAGCGTGGTTTAGGTAAAATTTGAATTAGATTCGAGGATATCTCTCGTCGTTTCATTAAAAATGAAAAAAAAATTAAAGCTTAGCCTATTATTCATTAGGGATTACGGTTACATTGAGAGTTAACTATCTAACTTTGTTCCATTTTGTCGATACACAAGAATTTGTGCTCACTTTGTTTTTCGGTCAATAAATGGGTGGGGGGGACGGGGAGGGGGTGTACAGGATGAGGGAGGGGGGTTGCAAAGGACCGGACAATGTTCATGTTTTTGGTTAGCAATCTTGGGAGACGCTCTTTTAATCACGAAAGGTAACATTGCTGCTTCGCCAAGATACCTAAGACTTCTAGTAATTTGGATGGTTTTTTTTTTTAGTTTTGTTCAAAATTGTGTGTAAAGATGGTTTGGACAAAAAATTATTGGATAGGCTTTCTAGTTTGAAGTCTTGTTCAAACGTCAAAAGTTGATTACTTTTAACCTTTTCAGATTTTGAATTCAAGATGGACGTCAAATTTAGTCATTATGGAACAGTGTGCAACCAAACGGTATGAAATGAGTGCAATGAACAAATTATAAAATGCGTGATTCTAATAACTCTTCAACGGTCAAGAAGTCTGTTTGAAAGATTTTCTACTTGAATTATGAGAGTAGGTTTTGACTTAACATTTATCAAAACTTTTTCTTACCGTGCAAAGATACGTTAGGGCTGGAATTATATCTCCTCATGGAGTCGGAGGTTGCTACAATGTACTTAATGGAGGTATTTCCTCCTCGTTCTCGTCATACTAAGGTCATCATGCCTGCCTTATGGTGGCTTCAAAGGATTCTTCTAATCTTCTTCCCGCTTTGATGCCACGGAGGTTGCATCCAATGAAAGTTTGTCATCGTGAATTCAATGGGTGTAGCCACAGATATGGCTACAAGCCCAAAACCAGTCTGTTTTAATCCTTGCAAATCGTTGAGACCAAATAATTGAAGTAATCTTGTTTTAAACCGATCGATTTTGCATTCAGCTTTCAAACCGAATCAACCTAACCGTACTACTCACTCCTACATGCAATTGTGGAAGCATGCAGTCTTGAATTATTATCCTATGGAGAGTTTGCAGCCATGATTTCTACCGGTCAATAAAAAATTTGAAGATTACTTATCGCGCACGAAAATTTGGTAATAATTTTATCAAATCACTCTTTTTTTCTTACGATACCCTTTATTTATTTAATTACCGGACAGTTGCATCGTGTCATATATATATCAAATGCATTTAAGTTTTTTTTTAACTTCCAATACACGAGCTAGTTCATCCAAATTGTTGGCTTGAATCTCTCACCCCACGGTGACACCAACAAACTCAGTTCCAACTTCCAAGTTCATTGACCAGCAGACCAAATCTTCCCCTGCACAACGAGCACTCGAGTGGTAGTGTTCCACTACTAGCATCTTATGGTTCTTGCCCTGTTCCCTCACCGTCACGCCACCAACCGTCACCACGACACCGATATCGCGCCGTCGCCATTCGGCCAACACATAGCTAATCCTTCTTCAACGCGCCCCTAAAGCCTTTCCCCCAAAAGGTCATTTACTTTCATGGCGGCCCAGATTGTTGCGCCACCGTGAATTGCAGCAGCCGGAGACGGTTGCACTCCTTTTGGTACGTCGATGCATTAGTACTCAAGGCTTATCTGATTTGATAAAGCCCGCTGTGTGTAGGAACTGTGATATGTGGTTAACAAATGTATCTCCAGTTATACAGTGAAGCCCTTTCTGTTAAACAATCTGATATGAAGTGTAATTAGCTATCTTATGTCTGATAACATGCCATGTTGTTAGATGTAGCGTGAGAGAATTTGGACTGAAGGTTGATTAGTGAAGTGTTGCCTGTTGATCCTTTACATCTTTTCTTGTCCCTATTTTAGTTGCTAGATTGCAATATTGAGAAAAGCTGAATTGTGATGCTTGTGTGTAAATCTATTTGAGGATGCCAACTATGTGCTGATATTTCCCACTTTCTATTTGTTCATCTAATTTTAATTGGCATGGATGGACCACTATCCTGTGGACCGGGAAACCTCATAAGTTTGTAAAGCATTTTGAGCTTCATAGAATGTTACTGGTCGAGAAAATGCACGTACTACTTGTTCCTGTATGTAAGACAGACGCTTTTAGGATTACGTTAATTGTTGACTTTGGTTGAGTCATATATGATCTAATTTCCACCTTAATACCCAATGTCTTGCAAGCCAAATGGATAATTGAACTATTTTAGGAAGTGTGAGGTTTTTCTGTAGAGTTCTGAGCCTACTACAGGAATCTGCATCATAGAGCTGATGTGTTAAAACTGATGTAAGAAAATCATTATTCTTTCCAGAGGATGTAGAGCTTTCATTGTTTCTTTCATTGACTTTTTAGGTGGTGCTGCAGAAGGTGATATTTTATTAGTTTATCCTCACACATGGAAGGTCTTTATTTTAGATAAGGTCTTACATACATGTACGGACCAAATGTGGATGTGGAAAGCTATATATCATTAAGCTTATTGCATACTTGTGGTCGATGGTGAGGCCTGACATAAGTCATAACACTAAGGTTGCTCCCACTGTAACTAAAAGTTGACGGGTTCAATACACAGATTGACAGCAGCAACTTTTCACAAAAGAAATGGGGGTAAGGATGAGTATGTTAACCCTCCGCAGGCCTCGAAATCATGGAAGCCTCATGGTTTATGTAGCCTCGAGATCTATTTTACAAATAGGGATTAAGTTAATTTTTATCTCCAATAATTTTTAAGTATTTGATGCTTTCTACCTAAAATTATGTGTCTTTTATGTGCTGTGATCTGCTTTTATGCATCATGGTTTCTGGCTTCTTCTTGTATCCTGCATCTCTCTTTGGTCCTACTTGTAATCCTGTACTTCAGACACAGAGATAGCTTTAACATATATCTGTTGAGGAGTCATTTGAGCTGCCAAACATATCGTATGTTGGATCTCAGTCATGTATATATTCTGGTTAGCCCTTTCTCTGGCCACAAGCAGCATGTTAGAATTTATAATAGCTCAAAAGCAGAAGACGTTACAGCAGAGAGTCGACACGGACGTTGGAAATATCATAGACAGTTTCAGTTTCATTGTTGATGTTGCTCGGGTAATCTCTCTTCGCCCCCCCACCCGCATTTTGTTCTTAATGGAGTTGCACTAAACAATCTCAACAGTTCTAAGTTGCAAAAACCTATTATAATGGCCATGTTAAGTATACATTAACAATATTTGGTTTGTCTTGTGTGGGAACCTTGACCCAACAATTTCAGTATTTAATGCACTGTGATTAGTTGGGCCTTAGTTCCAGCAATCCAGGATTCTCTGATTTCAGGGACTCTCTCTCCCGTTACATGTGGTTAGGTACATTTTTCACATTTTTAGGGTCTTTGATTTGGCTTGTGACCTCCCTGATGATGCTAATCTTTCTATCATTTATTTTTTAAAGGAAAAAGTTCTATGCCAGAGCTAATCATTGCCTAGTCTTAATTGCCTTCTTGTTTGTTGTTTACAAGTTTACCATTTACTGTCAATTAAACTAGGTAGGCTGCTAAGAATTCCTGCCGTCCTAATCAACTGGACTAGGAAGTCCTTGTACTGGACTAAATAAATATGCTGTCTAGACACTTACAAGGCCTTTTTTAGAAACTTTGGAGATGGTTGTGTCATATGAAACACTCGTTAATATCTTTGCGAGGCTCAGAAGATAAATAAGCTGCTTCAAATTCCAATTGTTGTCTGGGTATGATGTTTATATGAGGAGGAAGTTTCTGAAGTGTGAAGTCCATCTTCCTGGGACTTGTTTGTGTTTCTTAAGGGCGTTTTGCAAAGGTTTGAAAATGTTTTGACTATAAGAGACATCATAATTGAATGTACCAAAATTACTTGATGTAACAACCACCTGACAGTATTATGCATTTTGTAGGTTGATGATCCACCATTCAGAAACTCGCAAGAAGCTTTTATGATGGAGATGCGTGCAGCCAAAATGTAAGAGGGGGTCAGCCTTCTTTCTGTTAAATAGGTATTAGCTCACACCATCCATCTAAAAATAGTCAAATGGTCGGATAATCCAACTTCCATCCTCGGATTGTTACACCGTCTAAGAGCTTTAGATGATCGCTTATCCATTGAACTAAGGGTGAATTTTAGCCTACAGAAAAGTCATCTGATTGTGTACATGGTTTGTGAATGCCTTGCTTCTTTACCGCCTCATAGTCCAATTAATATTATATGAATGACAGGTTCAGGCAGCTGACTCATTGCTCAAATTGGTGTCAGATTTGAAGCAGACTGCTATCTTTTCTGGGTTTGCATCCCTTAATGACCATGTGGAGCAGAGTGCCAGTGAATTAAACCATCAGGCAGAGAACACAGACCGTATGTTGTCTAGAATTGGAGAGGAGGCAGTTGCTAGCCTTGAGGCGCTTGAATCGCATTACAATTCTTCCACGCTGAGAACAAGCCAACTGCAATGATATTGGGCTCGGGAAGATGAAAATTCATGCAAGAAGGAGATGTCACTGGAGTTGTATTTTGTAGAACAGATTTTAGTTTCCAGTCTACTTTGCAGTTCATATGAGTGACAAATTCTTGTGAAAGCCGAAAGATTTCATTTGATCCTTTAGTAAATTGTAGGGTTGTGCTCTTCCTTGGGTCTATATCCTTCGCTGAAACCATTCAATGGAGTTGTATATCTTTGCTAATGCAAACTACTCGGTTGAATGAAGAATTCCCTTAGTTCCTTTGTGGTTGGACGAGTTCCCTTGGTTCTGGTTAGAATTTCTGATTCAGAGCATATTGAGGTACGACGAATAATTTCTGATTCAGAACATATTGAGGTACGATCAAATGTTCTGAAGGATCGTATTATCTGGCCATACCTCCTCATGGATCCAACAAAAGGGCATGTATAAAAGCCACTCAAACAAGTTGTGGTTCAGCCCCTTGGTGAGAAATGATCCTGGTGACAATAGTTCTTCTAGTACAGCATTTTCTTTAAAATCTCGCTTGGTTTTCGGTCAGATGAGCATGGAAAGTGCTACTCTATTTTTTGAAGAATAATGCAAAAATCCAAGTATTTCTGTGCTTTGGGTCATTTTGCTACATATTCAGGATACCAGAACCATTATGTCAATGAACCAAACATCTCTATGTTTAGGTCTCAGTTACTTTGACCTTTGTAAGATGACAATCTTTGTAAGGTAGGGTGTCAAGTACAAACACCAATCCCTCCCTTAAATGTTTTCCCCTTTACATCAGCAATTAGCTATACATGGATGAAATCGAGTATGGGCCCTCAGTAGAGAAAAGAGTCCAACAGAATAGTTTCAATTACAACTTGGTGGATTTAAGCACTTGTACACAGCAGATGCAGGTTGCTTGTAAGTAGGTATGCTCTTTGGGTCAACAAGTCTTACTTCACCAGGGCCAAAAGAAAGCTCCCTGTGCCTAGAAAAGGAAAGGAAGATGCATCATGCATATTATCATACTCCAAGTTAACCAAGTACTAATAATGTTCGATAATGGTAGTGGTAAGTGAGAACAGTATAATCTTTGGAGGATCACTTACCTTCGAAGATCAAGACCGACTAAACCAGCTTGTAGTATTGTCAGATTATCAGAATCTGGTGAAACAATGATGACTGTATCCTCCGAGTACTGGGTTTCAAGAATGGACATAAGTTGTGTCACACGAACAAACACGTCTGACACACTCTCGTTTGGTGTTCCATCGTCAATAGGAGGTGGCTTAATTGTCGGAGACAGGCTATCTGATAAATACACCTGCAACATTGTCAATTAGTCACTAATATGAATCGAAATACGTATCACTTGATATACCAGAACCTATAACTTAAAAAAATACGATGGCACCACTTAGGCAAAGGTTGAACTGAAATACCAATCACTTGATTCAAACCAGAACCTCAACCTATAAAAAAATAATATGATGATACCACTGGAGAAAGGGTTGAAGAAAGCAGCGCGCACTGAGTTTCACAAACTGCGGCTGACCATAAAAAGCAAATATAAAGAATCCCATCTAGTGTAACCTAAAGATGGTAAACTATCAATGATCTTATATCACATATGAGCAGAAAGTAACTCTTTTTTTTTAAAGGGAAGGCTAGGCCAGCTTGGAGCGCTCCAAGATGTCAACAAGCTCATCTAGTTCAAGGTCATTCTCTTGGCCAGGGGAGAAGGGTATTGGGACCTTACTCAGAACAGTAAAACATTTACGCCAAACTCCCAATAATGATGATGAAAACGGACAAATAAATAGTGTAGCCAAAATTAAGAAGATATATATATGACCACTACAAAAGTCCAAAAGTTATTGATCAAGAATCTCAGTTTCTCCTCTGCAGTAATGCACCCAAGTTCATGACCATATGTAGTCCAACAAATGGAAATAAGGATCTTACTTCAGAAATGGAAGCTAAATTCTTGCCTTCATATGCTCCCAATCCACGAGCATCCAGAAAGCTGTATTCCGGAACTATACGACTGTTACCAAAAGAAAAAAAAAATCAGAATTGACCAAAATATTTAAGTCTAGGTTAACATAGAGAGACTGCAAGCACATGGACTCAAAAGCGCATGCACGTGATCTTCATTTAAAAATGAAGATCAGGTTGAGTCTCCCGATCGTCTGCTGATATGGAGTACTGCTCCCAAGGGACGCTGGGGACGCGATAGACAAGAAATCAGTACCCGGTCATTACCCCAACCCATTCCTACCCCATTCTCCATTCTCTAAATATTGCTATAGCAAGAGAAGGACATTCGCTTGGTACGGAGGAAGGGATCAGGTGGATCCACGTCACGCCCAGTGTGCCAGGTCATTAGATGCAAGTAAGTACTCAAATTTCCTTGTTCTACATCCATGGCCTCTTGTACGTTGATAAATAGAATGATGAATATGCTATAGCATAGTATAGCAGGGGGAAAAGTATATCAAGGATCTGCAAAAAATAGCAGAAGGAACACACTAACATATGCCCTTGATGTATAGAACTAGTCCTTAGAGAGATTCTCACTACATCCGAGCCTAATATCTAAATTGCATAATACCACAGGTCCAAAACATTCGAGACTTTCGTGAAAATCCATTCATTTGCTTTCTCCCCCATTTTATCAATCAGTTCAACGGAGTTGTAACTTGTAAGATTTCCCCTTTTTATCTTATTGAACATTGGCCATTAACATATAAAGCTATAAGACATTCTAAATTCTACTTATACAAACGCCAACAGCATCAACAATCTCAGCAGAGTACTGAAAAGTGTACCTTCTAGTGACCCCATTGACAGCAGCAATAATCTCAGCAGCCTGGTAAGCCCTCTGAGTAATAGAAGGCCATATCCAGCAGTTATCTTCACAAGCCCCCATTGCTTTCAACTGCAGTGCCGCCCTCACCGTCTGCTTCCTTCCTTCCACCGACAACCCGCTGTCCATCGACGTCTTGGCAACCGGGTTCGTGTTAATAATCCCGAGGCTCTCGAACTCTGACTCCCCTGCTCTAACCAAAAAGTACCTACACCCGAACACCCACACATACACAACAAAAAATAAAAATAAAAAATAATCAAACACCCTTGTTGGCATACTGAAATGTAACTTGGGTTTAGGAGAATTACCGGTTGCTGAGGCGAACTGGTGGCATTTGGAAGAGGCCGCGAGCTTGGGAGTCATTGAGCTCGGGGAATGTGAAGAATGGAGTTATGGAGAGGGCAAGTGAAGTTAGGATCTGGCGCCTGTCAATGGACTTGAAGAGGGTGCGTGGGTTTTTGAGGTTTGTAGATGGAGGAGGAGATAGAAGCGGTGGTGGGATTTTGTTGGAAGTTAAGGTTGTTAACATTATGTGTTCTCTGAAGAGCGGTGGACAGTGCTACTGTAAGGACTGAATACTGGTCACTGACACAAATTATCTGAAGTGTTCCATAAAATCAGTTGTGATCTTTTGTTGAGTTGTACTCCAAAGACGTGAAGAAAAGCGTCGCCTTATACTCTTTTATGGATATTAGAAATTAAGACAACAAATAATTTAGCGAACGTAAAAGAACGCCTAAATTATTACTGCACTTTTAAATTACAGCAAAGGATGTAGTTGGAAGACCGATAAGATCATTCTTTGATAACATCTTTATTGATAAAAGATCAACGTTAAATCTATTTTGTTATTGATGCTGCTAAAATTTAAAGTAAAAATTCTTAATTTTTAAATACATTTAGAGACACTTTTTTTTAAATAAGGGTAGTTAATCCGTTCGATGTATCTTTTTATCAATAAAAAGTTAGGATTAATTACATTAGTGTTCCTGAGATTAGCGTAAAATTACAGTTAAAGACACAAAATTCAAAAAGTAACACATCGTGACAACAAATGTTAAAAAGCTAACACTTATGTTCATCCGTCAGGGTTCCGTCCAAAAAGTGTACTTTTTTTTATAATGTCATCATTACGTATTTTTAAAATGACAATACTGTATAGAAAAATATACTGAATAATTTTTAAAATTTTGTCAAACCTTAATTTGAAGATTAGGGTTTTTGAAACCCTAATTTAAAATTTAGGGTTGAAAGTTAACTTAAAATTAGGCTTTGTAAAATTAGTATCCTTGAAAGTTAGGAATTAAAAATTACGGTTTTCAAAAATTAGGGTTTAGAAACCCTAATTTTCAGATTAGGGTTAAAAACACAGAGTATCTCACAAATACACCCCCTTCCCCCGGCGCCCCCGCCCCCTCCCCCTTCCTCGCTGATGCACCACCTTTACACATCCCAACACCATGGCACCACCTCAACACCCAGGATCCACCGCTGCATCGGGCTTTAGGGCAGGGTTGGGCTTTGCATTTTTGCAATCTTGTTGCGGCAGGGTTGGGCTCCGCATTTCGACAACCTTGTTGCAATGAGGTTGGGCTCTGCAAGGTTGAGCGAAGGAGAAGGCTTCGTCGAGGTTGGGCGTGGGAGGGGGCTGCTGGCGGGGTGGGGGTGATGCAAGTAGCTATCGACGGGGTGAGGGATGCCTTAGTGGTCGGTGCTATGGAAGAGAGAAGAAGAATCTGAGAGGGATTTGGTGAAGACGAATCTGTGAGAATTTTGGTGATAGGGATTATGGGAGATTTTGGAGGCATTTGGTGGGTGGGTCAAAGGTGGCTACATGATGGCTGTGCGGTGGAGGTGATGCTGACACCGTGCGGTGGTTCTGTGGTGAAAGATTTTGAAGGAGGAAGAAGAAAGGTAAACTCTTTCGTCGGCAAATCAAGAATTGCAATCTTTGTTAGGGGGCAATATGGTCTTTTCTTGTAAACTGTTAGGTATTTGGGTATTCCGTTAGGTCAAAGAATATAAGTGCCTATTTTTCAAACTTATGAATACGCGTGTAATTTCACCCAAATTCAGGAACATAAATGTAATTAACCCAAAAAGTTATTTGTCGCAGTTCCAGAACTGCACCACTCTGCAATAACGGCGTAAAATTATGTCTCCTTTTTTTTTTTTTTCTTTTGATACTAATAGCTAATAAAATGGTAACAATGCTATTTTACATGTTAGTTATTATTTTTTGTTTTCTCACCACCTCTCCTCAATACAATGACAAGTTATAAGTTGGTTAAGTTTTGAATCTACTAACTTCTCTGAATTTGTTATTGTCCTCCTTTTTCATTATCAGAGTCATTTTACTAAAGTTATTTTCATCTTCCATCTTTAATTTGTATGGTGGGTGGAAGTAAGAAAGAGTATATCCAATGCCACGTGAAATTATATTTTTTTTGCTATTATGCACGTATATTATAATGTATAATACATTATTATAATATACGCGTGTCTGATATATATACTCCCAACTAGTGGTTTAGATTAAGCCAAAAGTTGGCGTCGACTCAAATCTTCAAGTCATAATCATTGACAAAATTGATATTCAGTTGCATATTCATTTTAGTAACAAAAATCTTTTTCTATTATATGGTACATAAATAAAATTAATCAGTGTCTGCGGTCTACTTGATACAGTTGAGCTCTGTTTTTACGGCTAAAGCGACTTAATAACTTCACTGACCTCTGGCGACAAAACGTAGAGAAGCAGTCACGTGAGCGCACGTGACTTCTAAAGATGGCTGTTTGCCTGTGTTTCGCCATTAGAAATACTCGATCCTAAATCCCTAGATCCTAGAAAAAAGCCCTAGATCCTGAATTTGCCTCCATATGTACACCCCGAAGCGGTCCTATTTTTATTGTTAGTATCGCATTTTCTAGCCATTCGCGCACCAGCTCTCTTGTCGGTAAGTGAATCACTCACCTCTTTTGTACATATCCTTCCGTTTGATTGGATTTTTTTCCGCTTTGACATGTAAGCATTGACTATACTCGTTGTTTGTTCTCTAGCCTGACTTGTCAAATGATATGTACTTGATTTCTGATTTCTGTTTGAGTTCAATTTGAAATCCACGTCTATGAAAATCTAACCTAGGATTTTGCAAAAAGACAAAGGGAAAAATCTATGGAACGAGTGGGAGAGATATATTGTACACGCAATGATTGCGCTGCTCGGTCTATTGTTCGATGTTGTTATTGTGAATGGCGATTGAATTTTTAGTCGAGCTGCCCTTTAGCAATGGAGTTTTTATTGGTTGATGACGTGTCTTTGGATGCATGTTGTTTGGAATTAGCAGCTCTGTGCGTGGATAGAGTTTAAAATCTGGCTGATTACCCCGTAGCATAGGCAATGAATAATCAAATTAGAAAGTGAAGGGGAGCATGTAATTTATTTATGTATGGTGAAAAGATGATAAGATAAGATCAAGGTAGATGTGGGATCTTGAACTTTTACAAGTTTAGTTTGGTTAAACAATCAAGGGTTGTTATATGAACGGAAAATTTTTCAGGATACTCAATAGTGATTGGAATTTTATGCAGGTGATGGTGATGGTTTGTTTTGTTTTGTTTTGCTTGTGTTTAAGTATATATGATCCACTTGCCTTGGATTAACTTGTGAAGTTCATTAAATTTTGTTGTGTTAATGAGCGATACATGGGAAGTAATTGTTGATTTTTCAACAGCAGCCGGTAATGTTAGGATGCGGATATTTTGCTTGATAAGAACATATATCCAAAAGAAAAAGAGGCGTCAAACAAGAGGGGCGCTGCCATGTATAAGAACGTTTGCAACCTCCAAACTATGCACGACTTAAACTCTCCGAAAAATTCAAAAAACCTACCCGGATAGCATGTACATTCATGTTCTGGCCACAAAAATGAAGTGCTCAACACTTGGCACTTGAGCTTGATCAACGGATGCTCCAATACCTAGAAGGCCCTGTTGTTCCTTTCCTGCCATAAAGTCCAGAAAACACATAAAGATGACACATCCGAGAAGCTCCATCTCCTTGCCTTTCCACTTGAAACTGATTATCAAGGCAGTAAATTACCACTGACTTTGGCATAATGCAAGATATCTACGACAGAGAAAGTGCCAGAGACCAACTGCCATAGCAATTGGGCAATGTTTTAACAAACGATCCAAACTCCCCCAATCGCTTTGCACATAAACCACCAATTCACATAGATTCTTTTGCGTCTCCTCAGTTTATCCCCCTCTAAAGCTGCATTTAAGGCTGCCTCCCAAGTTAAAAAGCCCACCACAAGTCGTGCTGAGGTTTTCCAAATAGCTTACCAAAGGAAGTGGTGAGAGTTTCTAGCCAATGGCAGCGAATAGAAGGACTCCACATGATAAGTCCTGAATGATGCCTATTCCAAACCACTTTTTCCGTATCGGGTGCCTCGCGTTGCAATGAATAATTTCTACCAAGAAACTCTGCCACTGAATCGAACTCCCAGAGAGGTTTTTCTAAACAAGGGGTTCCATGACACACCAGCGCTGTCGAAGAGTAATAGTCTGCAATCAAGTGAGACTTTATAACAGCAACGCTAAGAAAATCAGTAAAGACTTGCTGAGCTCTGCATCCCCACACCAATCGTCCTGCCAAAGGCATAGCTGCACTCCGTTACCCATGATGAATTTGATGTGATTATGGAAGGAGCTCCAGCCCCTATTGACGCCAATCCTGCAGTAACTCTTACTATAAGCATCCATAACCATTGGCTACCAATCACTTACTCCGGAACCAAGCTCATCACAGATTACCCTTCTCCAAAAAGCCCCTTTGTTGACAAGGTATCTCCAAGTTATTTCTAAGCTATATGGTGTTGAGCAGAGACAACTCTCTTATGCTCAGCCCTCGCTTACAAAGGGGTACAGACTCTTGGCCACTCCACCAGATGAAGCATTTTTTTCCCCTCTCCTGTACCCTCACACGAAAAGACTCTCTAATTTCTTCAATGTTTCAGACACAGAAGCAGGAACAACAAGTAAGGATACAAAGTAGGTTGGAAGAATAGAAAGTGTGTCTTTTATTAGATTAGGCCCCCGGCCCTCGATGCATATTGTCTTTTCCATCATGCCAACCTTCTTTCAAAGCATACCACCACGGGATCCCAGCAAGTCGTGCTTTTATACGAATTCGTGTTTGGAAATGGTGAATATGCTACTTCATGGTTGATTGGTCTAAGTAATGATGCATGATATTCTTCTGGGTTTTTAGATTAGCTGATCAACTTGGAGGCATACTTTTGAAAATGAGCGAAACAAAAATCATGTTTTGTGGTACCAAATTCTTTGCTCTTCACGTGGCCTTGATATGTAAGCAGATGAGATGAGGAGTCGGATGTACTAGGAGTAACTTTTTGAACTGAGTAGATGCGCCTTTTTCTTGTGTTTAACAACAGATTGATTAGCAAAAGAGAGATGAACTTAATTGAGATAGCTGATTTCTGCAGTTGGAAGACTCTTCTGTGCTGATGGGTTCCGTAGGTTTAATACTCTTTTGGCGAAGGCTAGGTTTTAACTCCCTATCAATGGAAGTCATGAAACTGCTTCAGGAATATAGGAATCTTATCTTATAAAAAAGTAAGAAGTGTATTGCAACTACTGTCGCTGCTTTATAGGAAATTCACCTATAAAAAATTGATTGTCATTGAAGATCTTTTACTTTTTTGTTTATTCTTTAGCTGAAAAATGTGTGCATATAAGTTGGTAATTTCAATTGCTTCTCCGTTTGTATCTTATTCTATGAGAAATAAGATTATAGTATTACGCAAACTTGCAAGTTATTACATCAATGTCATGCCCGACGTTGGTAAGTGCTATTATACGAATTGGTTGATGCAGAGGATCTGCCGACTCGTCTAGGATAACTTTTGCATTTCTTTCTCTATTACGAGTATTTTTCCATTTCTTTCGCCATGAAAACCTCGGGTTTTATTCTAAAACTAATGTAAACGATTTCATTATGCTGCTATGAATAGCTGTCCTTGTTGACTTCTTGGTTTTTGTGAATTATTGTGACCGTTTACATCTCTAGTTTTAGTTTTCGTTATAGGCTGTGGCTGATAATATTTGCACTACCTTGGGTCCCAGATCTATGTTGAAAATGCTACTTGATGCTGCGGGAAGTGCACATGTTTTGTGCTGTATATGTGATTAGATGCTTTGAGTGTTTTTTTAAATTGGTCCTTTTTTCATAGGAAATTTATGATGTATCGTGATGGGAACAGCATATAGTAGAAGGCTGAAAATCTGAGAAAGAGTTTGGCTATTACAGAAAAAGGGCTTAAGGATCTGGCATGCCGTTACTTGAGTGAAGCTGTGGTCAGTGCAGTCAGGAGATCGAGGAAAACTGACAAGAATAGAATTGCCAAGGCATTTGGTGCCGTCATTGTAAACAGACCTGCTCAACTCCAAATTCAGATGTAAGAAAAAGGTCTCTTTGAGGTCAAGCAAATTGGAGATGAGTTCTTTGCATTCATCGTTGATCTAAGACTCTAAAGCGTGCACTATTCTCTTCAAGGTGCTAGTAACTAGTAAGGATCTTCTAGGTGAAGTGGAAAGTAATTTGCAGGTAGCATGTTGACTCAATAGCAGTAAAGTTCCTTATAAATCATGTATATGAGTCGGAGCCATTTTGTTATTTACAAGATGCATGTCTATGGCTAGAAATATCTTGAAAAATCCAAACTTGTTCCTGGTGGTGGTGCTACATAGTTAACTGTATCAGTACATTGAAGCAGAAGAGTTCATCTATAGTCGGCATTGAAAATGCATCTTTCTTTCCTTAGAAATTCTTTCCTTAGAAATTGGACTGGGCGAGGGAAATCTCAGATTTTCCATTTGGTTATGAAACAATGGCCTTATGAAAGCTGCTGCGGGTTAGAGGCTATTCCACGGATTTTGGCTCAAAACTGTGGCCTCAAAACTGTGGCCTAAATGTCATCAGGACTTTGACTGCTCTGTAGGAAAAGGCAAGGAAAGAAAATCTGTTGCTTTACTATATTTTATGCGTAGCAACATGTAAAGCCTTTTTTTTGTTGAGGGAACTTACTTTTTATGACTTTTTGATATATCTTCTGTTTCAATCTTTGAACAGCATGCAAGTGGTGAAAATGCTTGGATTGGATTGATTGGAGTACTGGTGAAACTGCTGACACAGAGCTAAAGGTCTACTTTCTTATCTATTCTCAATCTACTCTCCTAATTTATGTTGCTTAAGTGGTGCAAACCGTTAAGTTTGCTTTTTATGCTTGCATATTTTCAGATCTTGGATGCTTACATCACAGACCTTCAAGACAGCCATTGAAGCTGCTTGTATGCTTCTTAGGATAGATGATATAGTGAGTGAAATAACGAAGAAGCAAGCTCCTGGGGCTGGACCGGGTCCATCGAAACCTGCTATTGAGCAAGATAAGCGTAGCTGACGATGAGCAGATGATTCCTGAGTGAATGTGTATTGCTATTTACTCAACTAGCGGGCGTGTAAATTGTATACAAGAAGCTTGCTCGGGTGCTCCATAGCACTTTGGGTTCCAAGCAGTCCTTCAGTTGTCAATTTTGAAAAAATTTGGTTACTTTCCTGCTATGATGTCATGTTTATGGCTTTTGGTGTTTAGTGGTCAAGAAAAGGTCAACGTTTAGTACGTCTTGCTTTTTTCTTGGCTTGGGTTTAGTTATGTCCAAATTAGCTTTCTTCCGATACTAGGATTAACACGAAGGTCTTACAATCTCTTAGCGGTGACCAATTTTTTACGACGCGTCAAACAAATGAACCAAATTTTGATGTGGAGTACCTTTTCTCAAATATTGTTCCCAACAGTTTTGGTTGTGATCTACGCAATGTCCTCCCCTTCGTTTCGAATGAACTGCAACATCCTTTTGGGATACCACGGCAATACAACATTACTCTGAATGAACAAAACTCGAAAGCTTTTTTCTGTTGCAGTTCAAAGTTTATGTACTCTTTCAAGGGAGTGGAGAGGGGGGAAATGGTTCTCCAAAACAGTCAATCGAGGCCCTGGTGGCTGGTAGTTGGATTCCCGCTTTCTAGTAATACTAATGGGTATCAGTACTGAAAACTCCATAATGGGTCAGAAAGAAGCGTATCTTAGCCTCGTATTCTTGCTGATGCATGCAGGCCATGAAACAACTCCCTCCCCCCCCCCCCCCCAGAAATTTTGTCCTTCATTTCTTTGTCCTACTCATGAGCAGAGTTAAATTGCGCTTTGATCTTTGTGCCCTGGATTGGAATATATTCTTCTCTATTGGTTCAAAGAGTGCTTTTGATAGACCTGCTTTCAGTCTTGTTTTCCCAGCACAATTCAGATACGCACGCTGGAGCAGCATATAAAACTGGATAACGTGGTCCAGTTTTGAAAGAAGCAGGTCAGTGTTTCCCACCCAACAAGTGGGTTCTGAACCCTAAATTATGCCACTCCAACTCATCTTTAGTTTCACTCTCCTAGCTAGGTGAAGATCCCCTCAATGTTTACTTTTTTTTGTATGTTCTTTTACTCCTTTTCTCTTGCCCTTAAGTGATAAAAGGGTAAATCGATATATTAGAAAGCACAAATAGCCCCTCTCATCTAATTTGTTCTCGTGAGTACTATTGATCCACGAATTCAATAGGTTTAGAGTTTGGAATGACAATGAAACAGGTCGGATGCGGATCTTAAATTCGTACCCGCTCCAGTAGTCTTGAAACTCCACTCCGACCCGCCACCGAGTCGAATCATGATTGCAAAACCATACTCGATCCTAAACCACTTCAAAAAAGCTGTCCCGCCCCAATTTGCCCCTATCTTCTTTATAGCAAATTCACCATTTTCACCCATCACCACCGGTTATAGAATTAAAAAAGCAAATCCAGCAATAACAACAACAACAAGAAGAAGGAAGACGAAAGAGCTAATTTCATTCCTCTTTGACCGAAGCTGTAACCTTTATTAGTAGATTGTTTTTCTATGGTTTCCCTGAGATGGTGAAGAGCAGTGCATCAAAGTGGCGCTGCCCGATGGTACTATCTTATACAGCTTATAGCAATCCAGATCCAGTCTTCTCGGACTCTCAGTGGCCAATCAACTCTAGAGAGATGCACTGATGACGGTGGAGATGGTGGTGACAGTTGACAGTGGACTTAGTGATGACAGTGGAGGTGATGGTGATAGTGTTAGGTCGAGGTAGAGGTGGACGGACGGTGGAGGTGGTGGTAACAGTGGCAAGGTGGAGGTTGACGGTGTTTGGTCAACTGTTATATGGTAGTGATCGTGGTGGGTGGCCAGTTAGGTGGTGGTCAGGTGGATGTGGTTTGTGGTCGTGCGAGGCTGACTGTTGGAGAAAAAAGAGAGTGCAACTGTCGACACAGAGAAGAAAGAAATGGTAGGGTTTTGGTGAGAAATACTATGTATATCTTAGGATGGACGGGCTGAGATTGATTGATGCATAAGGTTAAATCGGGGTGGGTACCGGTCACAAGGTAGGTCGAACACCAGGCTGGGTTTGAAAGAATATCATACCATACCCTAACCCTAACCCACTGCTGATTAAAAGTATAAATATTGTACCCACCTCATGGTCAATGTAAAAAATAATCTGCTCATATGGGATCCGGACGGGTCCAAAATCTGCCAAGTGCGGATCTAATTTTCATTCCTATTTAGAGCATTGCAAGTGATTTTTCAAGGATGTGGCAATATAAATCACTTGTAGAGAGTTCATTAAATACTTACATCTGTTACATGAAGCTGATAAAATGACAGCCGACAACTTAGTTAACAAAGCTAATAATTTAATTTAAGATTCTAGCGCGTTCTAGCCGTCCACGTTGTCAACTTGGGGGGCCTAGATCCACTTTGTTTTTTAAAGTTAACTTCGTCATCGGTCCAATTATGGGGCGAATGGTGATTAACTGTTTGTGCGGATATCCGTCCCATAATAAGGCAGACGGAGGGAAAATTTCAAAGAAAAAGAAAAAGAAAAGAAAAATGATCTTGTCCGTCCATTTTTTATGAAAGGACGCATGATCTGGCTGACAACTTATTATAAGTTACTAATGCAGGTAATGGATTATCTCCCCTCTAGTAGTCCATATAATTTGAAGTTATCGTAAAAACAACCACAAAAAGGCTTCAGAAAATTAGCATGCCAATAGTTTACAAAAGGTCGCGTTGATGCTTAAAAATGTACTATTCTGCTGTGCTAATAACGGTAGCACATAATTAATTTATGGAGATTTTATTCTGAAGTAACCTTCCGCCATACCCCAGATTATCGGTTTCGTCTCAGACTTGGCGCACAAATGTTGACAACGTAAAGATGAATTTTGTTCACAACTCTCCATCAAAGGAGAAGCTTGTTAGAAAGCTCGACTTGAGTGTGCCTCGGGGTTCTTCCTTAAGCTGTACGCATGGCCTTATGGGACCTTCTTTTCTTCTTCCTTCTCGAACAAAAAAGCAGAAAGGGTGTCGGTTTGTCTTTAATAGCTAAATCTCGGTACGATCCTCTCTTTCGAAAGTAGGACCCATAGGTGTCTAGGGTCGTATGGAAAGAAAAATGACATCAGAACGATATAAAAGTCGTCCGGCTAGTCACTTAAATGCAGTAATTAAGGCCGCTATATGGCATGTTATTCATCAAAGATGGACTCTCGAGACACCTCTGAGTCACTTGGTAGATGACCTAACTCCCAAGGTGTAGTGATCAGGCCTTACAGATCATTACTGGAAAATTTTTATGGAAAATATTTAGTTGAGTCACAGAATGATTTGTTTTTCATAAACAATTATCAACTTGCTTTAGAACGAAGCAGCCTTAAGTGAAGAGTAATCTTTAGGCCGATCCCTAACTTCTTGATGACATGGCTTGTTAATGCCTTAGGGCAAATCAACCTGTTTAGGCCGGGACACTACATTTTACTTTGTGCAAACCAGATTTTATGTCACTTCACCGACTCTTGGTTTAACAAACTTCCTTGCGACGAAATTATTGATAATAAGTAGAAGATTCACTCCAAAGTAACGGTCCATCTTCTCACAAAGATTCACTCAACTTTGAAGTGTACAATTTCTATTACATTAGTTCTATGAACCATATTTTGTGGAAATCATATCATGAACACTTGTCTGACAAAGATCCATTTCTTTCTCTCCATGTAAATAAAACAAATTATGCCTGGATTAGTGAATCTCTGTCTCTTTCGAGTAAGCAAATATATCAGTAAACATTGTCATAAACATAAACAAAACATAGAGCAAAGATCTAAGAAACAGAAGGACTTTTGTCTCTTATTAATGTCCCTCTCCCTCAAGGAAAGCACCCCACTCTCTCACGCTCTGTCGCAGCCCAAAATGGACAGAAGAGTCAAGCTCAAGAACATCTGTTTCTTCTGCTTCTTCTTGTTCTATTCAGCCTCATCTGTCACTGTAAGTTCTTCATCTTCTTGTTCTATTCAGCCTCATCTGTCACTGTAAGTTCTTCTTCTTCTTCTTCGTCCTCCTCCTCCTCCTCCTCCTCCTGCATTTGGCCTTTAGCATCCCTTGTCTTCACTTGTCATTATTCACAAACAAAATGTTGCTACCTCCTCTTGCATTTGGCCTTTAGCATCCCTTGTCTTCACTTGTCATTATTCACAAACAAAATGTTGCTACCTCCTCTTGCATTTGGCCTTTAGCATCCCTTGTCTTCACTTGTCATTATTCACAAACAAAATATCGCTACTTGAGATTATATATGCTGCACTAAAACTTGTATTGCACATTACTTTACGACTAAGATAGTTACCTAAATATTTGTTTTTGTTATGTTAGGCGACGGATGCAAGTGCAAGAAGTTCAACAAGAAAGGAGAGTCCTTTTACCGCAAAAGCGTCGCTGATTCGTTACTGGAACAAGCACATCTCCAACAACCTCCCCAAACCCTCTTTCCTTCTCTCCAAGGCCTCCCCTCTCTCCGCCGTGGACGCCGCCGTGTTCACCAAACTCGCATCCCAGAAGGCCATCTCTTCCCAGCTCCCAGCCTTCTGCTCCGCTGCCAACTTGTTCTGCCTCTTTGAGGACTCGACATCAGAAGCAGTTGCCAAGCATGACCAGCCAGCAGACTCCAACTTTGCACTCTACACCAACAAGAACTTCGCCAACTACGGCGCCTCCCGACTCGGCGGCGCCGACGTGTTCAAGAACTACTCCTCCGCCGGCGCCAACTTCGCCACCGGCTCATTCACCCGCTACAGCCGGTCATCCACCGGCCATAATGAGGATTTCACCCTCTACGCAAATGACGCAAATGTCGCCTCCCCCAACTTCACCTCCTACGCCTCCGGCTCCACCGGCAGCTCCGGTGACTTCACCAGCTACGCGCCTCGTGTCAATGTCCCTGATCTCCGGTTCACTTCATACGACTCCAGTAGTAACAACCACAAGCTCACTTTCACTAGCTATGTCCCCGACACAAACTCGGGGAACGAGGCGTTTACTAGCTATGCCAAGAATGGGAATGGGGTGCCGGTTGACTTTACTAGCTACGGTGACACGTCGAACGTCATCGGTTCTACATTCACGGGCTACAGCGAGTTGGGTAACGCTGCGAACGATTCGTTCAAAGCGTACTCGTCCGATGCCAATAACCCGACCAATAACTTCAGAAGTTATGGTGTGCGTGGAAACGCCGGTCTCGATAGCTTCTCAAGCTATCGAGACCGTGCCAATGCTGGCACGGATACCTTTCAATCTTACGGCAAGAACTCAAATTCGGAGAAAACGAATTTCGCGAACTACGGGAAATCGTTCAATGAAGGGATCGATACGTTCAAAGAGTACGGCAAGGGATCGACGGGTGCGGAAGTTGGATTCAAGATTTATGGTGTGAACAACACATTCAAGGACTATGTTCAAAAGGGTGTTACATTTGCTGGCTACACTAATTCAAGCTCTATGGAGGAGGATGGTGCTACGAAAGTCAGTGGCAATTCGGTGAATAGGTGGGTGGAACCGGGTAAATTTTTCAGGGAATACATGTTGAAGGAGGGCACCGTTATGAAAATGCCCGACATTCGTGACAAAATGCCGGGAAGGTCATTTTTGCCCCGGGCTATTTCGTCGAGACTACCGTTTTCGTCCCGTCAACTATCGGAGCTTAAAGAAGTCTTTCACGCGGGGAACAGCTCTACTCTCGAGCGCGTGTTGGTGAACGCACTGGCCGAGTGCGAGCGCGATCCAAGCCAAGGTGAGATTAAGCGGTGTGTGGACACGATCGAGGACATGATCGATTTTGCCGTCTCGGTTTTGGGCAACAATGTGGTGGTTAGGACGACCGAAAACGTGCGCGGGTCGAGGGAAGACGTGATGATCGGGGAAGTCAAAGAAATCAACGGTGGAAAAGTGACCAAATCGGTGTCGTGCCACCAGAGCCTGTACCCTTCCTTACTGTACTATTGCCATTCTGTTCCAAAGGTTAGGGTCTACATGGCAGATATTCTTGACGTGGAGAGCAAAATTAAGATCAATCATGGCGTCGCCATTTGTCACATCGACACGTCAGCTTGGAGCCTGGGGCACGGAGCCTTTGTGGCACTCGGGTCTAGCCCCGGCCACATTGAGGTCTGCCATTGGATTTTCGAGAATGACATGACTTGGGCCACTGCTGACTAACCTCGTTGAGGTTTCTCTCTTTGGCATTTATTTTGTTCTTGCTTTGTTCTTTTAGATTTCAGTGCTTTGTATCAGTCTGAATAAGTATTTTGAGAAAAAAAAAACTACTTATTTATTGTTTCATAAGGCAAGTGTTGTGAGGTGACCAAGGCAGGGTCTCTGTAACTTAGACGGTTCAAACTTAGACAGAGCTAAGGCAATCAGCAGCTGTGAACCATTGCACTCGTCGTGAGGGGAGCTTGGTTCTCTTGATAAATGTCGAGTCGGTGGCAGTGGAGGGAGCTTGATTCTTTTGGTAAATACATGCTTTGTGAATGTTTACTTGTCTTGCTTATGCTTGATTTGGGCTCGTAGAAATCTCTCACTTTAAAAGGAAAAAAGTAAAACTTGGAAGTTCATGTTGTCATAATAGCATGCTATCACATCACCCATTTTCTGATATTTTGAAAGAAAAAGAAAGAGCAAGTATGGGAGGAGAGGACTGGATACATGAATAGTAAACAAACAAGGGGTTAATTCAGCGGTTTTCAGGCTTCAATTCAAGCATATCATCTAGGTTAGAGTCTTCTGTCTTCGCTTCTTACTAAGGGCAAAATACGTTCTAATCCTCTATGTACTCTACATGCGAGTTTTTTGTACACTTTGGTTCAGACATAGGTTTAAAAGTCGGAAATTCAGATATTTGTGATAGTTTTGAAGTTCTCCGAAATATAATATTTTTATGGGTGGGATCAAAATCTTACCGTCCCGTTTAAAAAAAAAAACAGGTGCAAAGTTGCAGAGGCAAACGAGGGTTAACCCAAGAGAGTGATGATTCAAGGCTTGTTGTTGGGTTGGGGGGTACAAAAGATGCCAGCTTTGCTTTACACAGTGAGTGAGGGAGTGGTCCATAGTAACTGGAAAAGTCAAAAAAAGAGGGAAAAACAGGCAGGCCTTGAGTGCAGGCAAAGCAGTTTGGCGTGCAAGTGGCCCTTTCTGAGATCAAACGAGTTTAAGGCATTGGAATAAATGTCTTTTCCAGATTGGAGTGGGATTTGAGGGAACAAACAATTACTACTACGTACAGAGGTGGGTCTCAATCTCATGGTGGTGTAAAATCCTGCTCTTTTCACAAGGCATGAGAGGGGAGCCATGTGCATTCCACAGAGCTTTGATGCGGTTTCTTGACCCTTGACCCATGGTCTCGGTCATGAATAAGAAGTATACCTTTTTTTTTTTTGTTCAAAGTCCTTGTGTTTATTTCATCAAAAGAATTACATCGTATCACTTTACAAAACAGCTCTAGATAGTATCTTTCTATATACAAACTGAAACAAAACTCTGTAGGTATCCCCCAATCAATTGAATAAAAAATTCACTAGTCACTAATCAAAGATTTACACATGAAAATTCTATCACGTATCCCCCACTCTGCACAGATTTGTTTGTTCCCTGCAGTAGGTGGTACATTAGTCCAGCTGCACACTCTCCATCTTATCCATTGTTGAACAACCTGACAGTAACCTTCTCGGCTTGTTTGCATCTGCTCAGATGCTCTTGCATTTCTTTCTTGCCAGATTCCATAGATGACTGCAGTTATGGATAGCTTGCACATCTTTGCTTTAAAACATTTCCCTCTAATATGGTGGGTCTCTATGAATTGGTCCCAGTTGTTTAAGGGTACCTTTACTCCTAGCTTGTTGAGGATTGCACTCCATATACCTTGAGTATAAGGGCATTGTATAAAGAGATGTTCCATGTTCTCCTGCCGGGAACAACATAAGTCACACTTATCATCTTGTATCATATTTCATTTCTTCAATTTGTCCTTTGTTCTCATCCCATTCTTACATAACATCCACATTATCATCGAGCATCTTGGGATGTTTCCAGGGAACCAAATAAGTTTCCACCATGTCACAATGTTAGTCTTAATTCTGAGGTGATTCCATGCTGATTTAATGGTGAATTTTCCACTGGGATGTATATCCCATAACAATTCATCTTTACTATCAGGTCTGGGAGCTGACATAGAAGTAATGATTAGGTTTGCTTCCCTTAAAGCAATAGATCTAGCTGTAGGCAAACACCATGAGTGATCCATAATGATATCTGTAACTTTTGAGTCTACTCCAAGGCCAGAGTCATAGGCAATTATCATCCCATATTGATTTGTAAGAACACCACAGGGCAACCACTTGTCCTTCCATAGCCAAACTTCCTTTTCATCTCCAATTTTAAAGTACAAAGTTGCTAGACTGTTGCCCTTAGTTTTAACATCTTGCACTAAGTCCAAGATAATGTGGCTAGTGCTTTAAAAGTCCATATGTGCTTCTCTTTTATAATGTAACTATGGCACCATCTCACCCACAGAGAATCCTTCTTGTGAGCCAAATCCCAAAGGTGCTTATGAATGGCTGCTCTATTCCATTCTTTTAGCCTTTTGATTCTCAAACCCCCTTCACTTTTAGGTAGACAAACTTCCTTCCATGAGATTTTTGCCCCAATACACCTTACATCATCCCCATGCCAAATAAAGGCTCTGATTTTACTCTCTACAATCATAATGATCTTCTTAGGCAAGATGAAGATGCTACACCAATAGATTTGCATGCTTAATAATACATATATAGCCAACTGTACCCTTCATGCATATGATAGGTGTTCGGATGTCCAAGTTGTGATTTTCTTTGTCCATCTCTCAATCAACACCATGCAATCCTTATACTGAAGCTTTGAAGAAATTAAATGATCAGATTGTGGAATTAAATGTGGAGTATGAATGGATCCCTGTGAAGTGTAAACAATGCAACATGTTTGGTCACAGAGAAGCCAATTACCTAAAAAAACAAGCTAAGGTATAGAAAATGAAGGAAGTGAATGAAAGCAAAGTGGAGCATATAAGAGAACCAAACAGTCAAGAGCGAAAGAAGGAGGGAACCACAGCTGGACATTCAATGCAGAAGACAACAACAATAACAACCTCTAACAGGTATGCATCTCTTTCTAGTGGGGAGGGGACTATTGACTTAGTCTCACTGGCTAGCCAAGAGACTGGTGTACTCTTAGAGAATTAAAATGCTTCTGATGCAAGAAGGAACAACATAGGGGATAATATGACATTGGGTGGTACTCAAGGTTCAGATGGTGAAATAAAGACATTGAGTAGTGAAACATAAAAAAAGGGGGCTGTGAACATATCAAGTGCCAAACATGGCAACAAATCTAAACATAAATGACTTTAATAGCCAGTTGGAACATCAGGGGTTTGAATAACCCTGTGAAGCAAGCTGAGGTCAAGAAAGTACTGAAGTTGAATAAAGCTGAAGTAATTGGATTATTGGAGACTAGAGTGAGAGAAGAAGTAATACATAAAATAACAAAGAAATGGAGAAGGAATTGGTGTTTTGAATATTCACTGAATAATAAAGGAGTATCAAGACTATAGTTTGGATGGGATGAGGGGATTGTACAAGTTAAAATTGTGGCAAAATCTTCTCTGCATATAACCAGAAGAGTAACACACAGGGAACATGGAGGCATGTACTATGTAACATTTGTATATACTAACAATAAAGGAGATAAAAGGAGACTTTTATGGCAAAACCTGGAGAATGATGCGAGTAGAATTAGGAATGCTCCTTGGACGGTGTCAGGAGACTTTAATGTGGTGAGGTACTCTCATGAGAAAGTAGCAGACTAGGCTTAAATACAAGAGATGTGCTAGAATTCAATCAATGCCTATATACATGTCTATTGGAGGATATGAACACTAGAGGTATGCTATATACATGGTGTAACAAAAGAGAAACTGATATGATCATGGGAAGGTTAGATAGAGCAGTGAATAATAGTGGATGGATGGAGTTTTATCCTAATACTCAGGTGGATATACATGTGCCAGGCCTCTCAAACCATGCATTGCTTACTATACATGTAGACTTAAAGCAATGGTAGGGAATAATACCATTCAAGTTTTTTAACTTTTGGATGCATCATAGCAGCTTCAAAGAGACGGTAAAGAGGACATGGGGGAAAATGGTGACTAGGGATGCATGCCACAGATTGAATGCAAAGCTAAAACTGCTTAAGCCAGAGCTAAGGAGGCTGAATACAGAGTGTTATAGCCAAATATCATCTAGAACAGTAGCCAAGTTTAATGAACTTCAAGTTATGCAGAAAGCAATTTTGCAAAATCAAGACCATTCCTTAATTTCTATGGAGAAGAAGCTACATGGACAATACTATGGGATGGTTCAAGCTGAGGAGGCCTTTTACTTTCAGAAAGCAAGGGTAAGGGATTCAAACTTAGTGATGAGAATATTGCATATTTTCATAAAAAAGTGCAGATTCATAGATCTCATAACAAGATCTTATCTATCAAGAAAGAGAATGGGGAGCAGATTATGGGGCCACAGGAATGCGCAAGGAGGCTATTAAACACTTTCAAAAGTTCCTTGGAAACTCAGTCCCTGTACATGAACATACTCAGGAAAGGCTAATGGAAACCATAAAGAAAAAAGTATCAAGTCAAGATCAAGCCATGCTGTGTGCACCTGTAAGTGAAAGAGAAATACAGAAGGCCATGTTTTCCTTAAAGAACAAAAAGGCACTAGGCCCTAATGGCTATACTTCAAAATTCTATCAGCAAAATTAGGAATTGGTTAAACAGGATGTGATGACAGCTGTTAAGTAATTCTTTGAGAAATCTAAAGGGGTCCAGCTCTTCAATAACACTGCCTTGACATTAATACCTAAAATACCTTGCCCAAGTACCATGAAAGATTTCAAGCCTATTGCCTGTTGTAATGTGGTGTATAAGTGCATTTCCAAGATATTGTGTGCAAGGCTAAATAGAGTACTACCACAACTCATAAGCTCAAGGCAATTAGCATTTATAGCCAAGAGGAAGATTGCTGATAACATCTTGCTAATGCAGGAATTAATCAAGAACTATCATAAAAAGGAGGCCAGCCAAGATGTGTCTTAAAAATAGACTTACAAAAGGCCTATGACTTAGTGGGATGGGACTTTTTGCAGAAGATGATGGAAATTATGCAATTCCCAAGTAAGTTTGTTGAATAGATGATGAAATGTGTCACTGCAGCTAGATTTTCAATCAATTTGAATGGCTGTATGGATGGCTATTTTGGATGTAAGAAGGGCCTAAGACAGGGTGACCCTATCTCACCCTATTTGTTCCTTTCGGTCATGGAAGGATTTGCAGGCATTATGGACTCCTATGCTAGTCAGGAAAATTTCAAGTATCATCCAAAATGCAAAAGTTTACAAATAAACCACTTGTGCTGTGCTAATGATTTATTCCTATTGGCTAGGGCTGACAAGGAATCTATGCTTATAATCAAATACAAGAGTTTGAAGACTTATCAGGCTTAGCCCCAAATTTGAATAAAAGCTCTATATACTTGGCTGGTCTAGAGGAGGAGCAGACTGAAGAACTAGTGAGAATCATTGGTGTATCCCATGGTCAGTTTCCTGAGAATAAGCAATATACTTGTCTCTAGTTTTGAGTTGAATAGTAGGTTTCATGGTACCAAGGGTCGATCAGACTCGCTACATGTCTTTAGTTTCATTCCCCGTTGGGACTCTTTATTCTCATCCGTGCTTCTTATTTCAGTGTCGTGATTCTTGATGTTGTTGCATATCTCATAATCTCATGTCTTATAACGATCTAGTCTATAGCCCCACTGCAGAGTAAATCTTTCTATCTTAAAAGTGTAACGTGTTTAACCATGTTTCTACACATTTTGTTACCAAAATATTCTTATGAGACGCTCCATATTACAGCCTACTTGCATGTTTCAAAATTTGATGCACCCCCTTTCCACCAGCTTATGTCACCATCAATCGGCACATAATCAAACGAAAAAAACTAACTGTTTCTTCTCTTATTCCAACCGACCTCCCTCCTCGCAGACAAGTGTTGCCTCACCCGCATGTTTCTCGCTTGTTTCAAAATTTGATGTAGCCTCCTTCCACCCGCTTACACTACCATCAATCGGCTCATAATCAAACAAATCAAACTAACTATTGCTTCTCCTATTCCAACCGACCTCGCTCCTCGCAGACAGGTGTTGCCTCACGAAGGACATGTCAAGAACTTTCTGCACAGAAGAACTACTAGATCTGTTAATCAGCGAATATCATGTCAAACCTTTCTTACATTATGGAATTCGCTCAATTAACAGAATTGCAGGCAAGAAACTTGCTGGTCAGTTTTCGAATCAAGAGACGTGATTAACAGACTTTATCCTCCTCTTTGATTCTTTTGAGCATAGATTCTGTTCTCTCGTCTCATGTTTCCCTATTAGGCATTCAGTCTATCTATCTCACATGCTATTGCTTTCCTTATAACCACCATTAATCCCTCAAGCTCAACCAAAGATCATGTTTCACACATGTGACGAACCTAAAATCCCACTGTTTAGAAGCCTACTTTTCTGCGCATTCCTGAGTAGTCGTTTGTACCGAAGCAATAGATTGTTTGATTGCCCTTCTCAGAATAACGGCAGTTCAGTGCCCTTAGGCAGATAACAGTGGCCGTTCCCATCATGGCCCCTATCCCACCAAATTTTTCCATGGCCATGGTACATATCTACGTCTTTTAATATTTGCGATGGTCAAACAAACACATAAATACATGTAAGACTCCTCATATTTGAATAGATAATCTTGTGTTCGATTTCTGATTTCGATGCTTTGGATCTTGTGTTGAAAAGTTGAATTATCTTAACTTCTTAAATTCAATGCCAAATCACTTACGACTTTGACGCTTAATCTCTAGGTCTGCCACACGTGATGAAACCCAACAAATTGGTCTGCTTTCCATCAGCACATACTGAGGTTTAGTATGCACTTGTTGGTGACAACTTCAGTTACTATCACAGTAGTGAAAGTTTTTGCAGTAGAATAGTAAGTTGTTACTAATTATTTTTCCTCAGGGTATCCTATATTAAGTGCACACCATGTGCTCGACCATATATCCAAATGATCTCCCTAGACCATTATAAGCGATGAACAATAGTGGACCATTCTTATCCAGGACTTGAAGGAAAGATTGCATTTTGATTATTCCTACGAGCATATAACTTCCTCAATTAGAGGTTATGTTAGCCTTTTCTAGATTTGAGCCATATTGGGGTCTTTTTTGTCTGTTCATGTAAATATTACGAAGAGAACATATGTGCCAAGTTTAATGGAAAATTTAATTACTGCTAAAGGCACTACCTTTCTGTTAATCCAGTATTTTATATTAGATGAAAAAATCATCTAAATATCATGAAATATGTGGTTGTAGAGAACACATGCCAAAAATGCTATGAGTTTATTACCAAACACTATATCGTACTCTCATTGTTGGAGGGGTGTGATGCTAATAGAAAGAAGACAACCATGAAGAGATATAACTTATAAGTAAGGGAGAAAATGGAAAAGAAAGGGACACAGGCACGTTTTAAGTACTTGGTCATAAACTAAATCAGGTATAAACAAAAATGATACTAATGACGTAAGAAAGCTAGCAAGAAGATAAAAGTAAGGCTTTGGAATAATGTTCTCTTGCTGGAGGATTATCATAATAAATCGTATTGAGGCTTTGCTGGAGTCCATTTGCGCATGTTTAAGTGGTTTCATTTAGTTAACATTTCTAAAAAATCGATCATGCGTCTAATATACTTAGGAACCGACCATGATGATACGGAAGAAACAACCAAGTAAAATGAGAGATAGCCTTTTGGCTATCATCTTACTATTTCTACACCCTGCAATCGTAGCAGACTCATGATTAACCTTACTTACATTGATATAAAATATATGAGAAAAAAAATGAAGACAATATCCCAAAGCGCATATATCTTATCATTTCCCGTGAAATCACAAACTTTAGTTACTTTAAGATACTCCTTTTAAATATTGGTTGTATTCATGTTGTGAGTACGTACTATATAATTATGAAATGGCAAGTAAATTAGAAATTATTGTTTCGAAGGGAACTCCATATGCATGCCATGTAATCCTTGAAAACAAGATTCTGTTGCACTAGAGAGACCGTCACATATTAGGATGCTACCGAATTAAGTAAAAGAAATATAGTAGTTTTAAGAAAGGACCTGCAAAAATGTGTTTTTAGCTTAAAGATTTTAATATCATGTGGAGTTATATATCATAAGCCAATGGTATAAACAGAAAAGGAAAGAAAAGGAAAAACAATATCTTAAAGGGCATTTATTTCTTAACCGTGGCCTGGGATTCACTATGTTACATGTATAATATAAGATTGACGAAGTGATATTCATTGTAGTCTTAAACTTTTCATCGGTTACTTTAAGACATTGATTTTTTTTGTTAGTTCATTAACTGGTACTTAAAAATTATTTTGTATTAGTTCTACTTAGCTATTAGCTATATCATTCCAAGTGAATGGATAATATGTAGCTTGCTGCACTGATCATGTTATAAGAGAAGAAGCTCGGCCAAATGCACAGGGGTACTACTTTGGATGTTTGTTACCTCATTTTCTTATTTCCCTTCCGTTTTGATTTCCATCAGGGCCTGCTCTGGGTTGTCCAAGAGAACCATGGCATGACTTACATTTGAGAATTGATGGTGTTGCAGCATTTGGTGCTGTAGCATATGATATACTTCTAACTTTGAAGAGTGATGGGTGAGGGCTTCAAAACCCTGTGGGACTCAAAAATGAAAAAGTCACTTATGATTCCTTACCCAAACTTGAAAGAATCCCTGACATAGTAGGAATGAAAGATGCCCTGTCCTTAAGTGGGAATAGTTCAAATGATTGGCATGTCCGGTGTAAATAGCAGGTGTACTACCATTTTTTTATCTATTATAATCACACTTAATTCTTCTACTTTTCTCAACTATATTCAGCTATGCAATTGGAACACTACAGGTACTTCGTTCAATCGACTCCAGCTTTGTTAAAGGAATTTCCAAAGACTTCAAAGATGCTAGCCCAAAAAAAAAAGACACTTTTGGCTTTTAGCTTTTTCCTTCTAAGTTTTCACACTGGTAATCCATCAGCTAATATCTACTCTTCACAGTGACAAAACCTGGTGTCTGGGAAGAATGTACTGATACATGCAGCATACATAAAAGGCAATTCATGCTGCCCAACATTTCATTTATATTAAGGACCAATACTTCCTTGGTTCGTCATACAATTGGAGTAATTACAAAAATCTAGGTGAGGAACTGAGGATATCAAACTTTAGTTATATGCTGGGGTTGGTACAGGGCTACTTCATTATCATTTCACTAAAAGTTGTCAATGCTAAGAACATCTATGCTGCCATTACCCCTGGGTAGATAATTTATTTCTCTATTCCGGAGCTTATGATTTATGGTCGCTTAACTCGCTTAAGCTGTTTCGTTATCCCAAGCATCCCTATTTGATATATGTAAACCTTTGGAAGAGGGACAAACTTGGATGTGCTAGATGACATTTATTAGAATCCATTTTTCTCAATCATTCCACAATTTATAGGTAGTTCAACTAATTGTTCTACGATAAACAATTGTAAAACTATGTTTTTATCTACAGGTGCAAACAACTTGATTCCAATGGAAATTTTTCTTAAAATTGCAAATAAAATTAGAGCAAATGAGAGGTTTTCTGCATACATTGTCATCCCCATGTGGCCAGTAGGTGTTCCAACAAGTACCGCTACTCAAACGATTCTTTTTTGGCAGGTAGTATCCAATTATCTGAAATGGTTAAAAGAATAATGAAAACAAGAAAATAAGATAAGATCAAATACTCAGATCATGTGATAGTTTTTTAACAAGGTGTGATTTAAGCTTTTAACTCGTGATTAGTTGACATTTGATGCAACTTAATGTGATAGCATCCTTATGAGTATCACTAAGGTAGCGTCGTCTTCGTAACCTAGCCCATTGTGTTCTATATTTCGTGTTTATGTTCTTTTACCGAATCATGTCATTGAACTATAAACAAGTAATGACTTGGGCATTCGGTAGTCTGCAATGTTGCTGATAGAATTGTATTTTTCACTCCAAATATCCCTAAGTAGGATACACTAACTCTACCAGATGCTGAATAATACTCCCTTGGAGTGACCTTGTAAGCATCACTGTAATTTGAGATGTTAAAATGAATAATACTTTAGGATGCTGAGTTTGTCAGAGGATAGTTTGTCGCATGATCATTTTCCTCATTCAGGACTTATAACTGCATTTATATACGCATATGTTGGTGCAACAAATGGATGTTATATTTAAACTAAGATGATATGCATATTTCTTGTGCCCTTAAAAACAGTGGCTGGTCTTCAAATTTGGTAGTTATGACTTTGACATATTTGACGGTAGGATGACCAATCTGTACGTCATGCGGTCGCTGATTGATGCTTTTAATGTACAGGAGATTACCACATTAAGTGTTTAGGTGGGGATAATTATATTTTGTTGAACTCAATCACTAGGAGTCGAGAGAGAAGTGACTTGAGAGAGAGGGCCTGCTGATACTCCATATATCTATCATACATTCTCTTTACGCCTAAGGTGGTTATATCTATATATATAGCTGACATTTGCTATGGTTGTATAAATATATGCTATTGTATCTTTTTGATGAATTTTCTTCATACTAGGTTTTGTTGGTTGATGCTAAATAACGTTGATCTTTTCTTATGATATATGTGTGGATTCATTTTCCTCGTGCTTACTTTCCTTTCCTTTACTTCATTTAATCTTTAGTAAGTTTGGTTTTAATATATGATTATGCTAGAATTACATAGGGCAGCTTTTGAAATCAGATGCGTCAAGATGACTTGCAAATACTCTTCGTAACCATGATATCCATCCCATCGCATTTTCTATGTATCTTCTAGCTCTCTAGCTTAAAGAATGAAGAATTTCAGGACAATTGTATGCAGAAAATGTCCTTATGCCTAAACAAAAAATATCTTAAATAATAATAAGAGAAAGGCGCCTCAGTTTTTATTGGCATAAAGTGCGCCTCAGTTTTTACTGGCATAAGAAGTTAAAAACTAAGAAAGAAAAAAGAAATAAGGAAAAACTAAAGGGACGCAAGATCGAGGGATAATCGTCAATAAAACAAGTCTCAATCCCCAAGCCCTTTTTCTTTCTGTAATCATAAGAAGGAAGTATTCCACCACCATGACTCAGGTTTGTACCCTTTCTTTTTGCTTTGGTACTTTCTTGATATATGTTGGATTTTGGGCTAATATTCTTAATTTCTTCCAAACAGATGGTAGTATCAACAAACTGCTTTCTCTTCACACTTGATCATTTGATTGTAATGGTATGCTAATGGACATTAATGAGAATCTGAGTGCTCACCTAGTCGGCAAGTTCAGGTAAACAACCTTAATCTTACCCTTTATGGCACTATGGCTGCTTTTTGAGTGTTGACAACTCACTCTTCTCAAAATTGCATTTTGCATTTTCATTTCTTTCTGATAATTTTTGTCCAAACCCAACTTCGTGGCACATATAATAATTCGCTCTCTGAAATGAATTTTACATATAAGATGGGCAAAAACTTAGAGGATAACACTTGCTGGTTCATTTTATGAAGGCTTCCTCCCTTGTATTTGACTTGAGCGAGTACGTGCTTACACCCCTAGGTTCATTTTCCTCCTTTTTTTGACATTTCAACCTTCGTGCAAACCGAGTGTTGGAAACATAAGCACTATTTGACAAACAAATGAGAGTAAGAGTAAGAATATCGTAAATGTGTATGTATTCCATTGTATTCTATATGGACTTTGCTAGAAAGACAATGGAACTAATCCAAGAGAAGCAAAAAAGTTAAGTTGTTCATATTTGTCGGGCGTTTGATTTTGATTGCATAAATGAAAAGTGCATATCGTGAATGATCCTATGATAAGTGTGATGATGTTATTTCTTGATATGATTCTATGCCATAGTCAATTTATCGTTACGAATGATTGCTTTGATTCTGTTAACTAATCAATGTAATGTGCATCGTTCTCTTTTTATTGGGCTTAGACTACAGGTGATAGATTGATACTATGTAAGCGTTGACGTTATATTCTTCAATGTTTCCTTGATTTGGTTTCTTCTTAAAATCTCTAACTTCTTTCGCCATTACACATGCAGCGTAGTCTCTAAACTGATTCTGGGATTGTCCATGCCGAGCTCTGCAACAAAGCCATGTATCTATAGGGTGATTAAAGCTTTGTCAATACATGAGAAGTGAAAGACTTTTCAAACCTACAGGTAATAGAAACAAAAACCAGAGGAAGATCCATGGCCTTGCTTTGTTACAGTTGTGCCTTGCACTAACAAAAACACCATTACGATTAAGTATTTGTGGAAGAGACATATGTTCATTGCCAAATTCTTCGTATGTATGTGCTGAAAAATATTTAGGATGATAAATTATTGATATATAATCAAAACCTCAAGACCTTGTGAGAGGAAAAAGTCAATTTGACTGAAGGCGGTCGACCACAGCTTCGAAGTGTACAGATGCGTTTGGCATTGCTTAGTTGATTGTATGATCGCATCAAGGTTTATTTTCTTTGCGAAAATGCTTTTAAATGTAAATAAAGAGTAATATGATAGTGAACATAAAGGTACGAGGTATATTACAATAACCACTGATTTGATTTTTGCTAGGTGACATGCTTAAGAAGTTGATGTAGACTCTTGTTAATATATTTTTTTATCTTATCTTGCTATGAATTGAATCTGTCAATAATTTTTTGTACCTTTTGGATCAATATGCACAAGACTTTGTAGACTTTGGAACGCTGACAGTTGGAAAGCAGAGTTAAATTTGGCTAAGCAATATTTCAGAGGCAAAAGTCGTGCGGCTAACTAATGAAGTTGGCCTTCGTTACAACTTAAAATCTCAATGACATGGAAGGCGTGAAAGAATCTTTTGTACTAGAGTCATAAATATTTGTATTTGAGTTTCAAGTGTTGATACTGCCTTTCATAAGATAGTTTGCGTCCAAATAAAATAGTTTGTGTTTGAGTTTCAAGTGTTGATACTGCCTTTCACAAGATGGTTTCTGTGAGTTGATTATATCCTTAAGAATCTTTTCTCCTTTTAATCCTTTTGCGAATAAATAATTAAGTTGATGTCCTTTTGCATTAGATAGAAAACGTAGATTAATAAGGTGTGGAATTTTGCCAAGTTTATCCTTCGCAGAATGATGAGTACTAGATAAATAGGACTTACACTTCATTCTTCCCTATCCTTAATCTTGTGGCTACTTGTATTTCTTTTCTTGCTATCCTTTTGCAACAGTGTTCTCTTCTATTGAGAAACGTAACGCCTCGTATCATCACTTCTAAACATTTTGAGGAACCCGCCACTACATTGTTCAGTATGGATATGAAAAGAAATTTCACAATACTCTCTTTTTTTAATGTATTATTACGTAATATTGATCACTATATAAAAAACAACCTATGTTCAACGCACATAACTCACAACTAGTTTTTTTTAAAAAGAGCTAGTCAATTGATACTTTTTAGTTTCTTGACAGAATTTTATTCACATTCAATGTGTGAGATAACAAGACTGATGTAACTGAAGCGGATACAAAGAATAGCAAGACTTTATATCATAATATTGAATAATTATAAACGGTCAAAGCCAATAATCAAAAAGCTAAATTTAGAGCATAATATCCAACACTATAAACAGTCAAAGCCAATAATCAAAAGCTACATTTAGCGGTATCCTGTTCGTGGGCAAAATTATATATAAACATAAAACTAAAAGAGTATTGTCAGGTTTTCAAATTTCATTTTATAAACCTTCGTTCTTTCTTCCTTTTTTTTGGTTAAACAAGAAATTAATTTCTTGTAGTTTGGAGTCAAATAAATAGGAACCGAAGACCTCAAGAATTTATTCCACATTCTTTACTCGTTGCAGGCCCATGTTGTTTGAAGAATACCTTGTTGAACGTTTCTTAAATTTGACTAACAAAAATAAAACCTTACAGAGACACGGCAATACATTAGCCCAAAGGTTGTAGACATGGCTGGGTACCAAATTGCGCTGGTCCCTTTTCACATATCAGGCACAGTGAAGAAAGCCCAATCATTCTTCAAACATTCATCCACAAGGTTCAGGTAAATAACGTGTGAATTTTTACCGCAACTTGGGCGGTAAGAATAGCTTACAAAACATTCATATGGTAACTATTGATTATCGCTAAGTATTATTAGTGACATTTCTACAAATGACTTTAGCGATAATTCTTCACAACGCATTTTAACTTCACTATTAAAAGCCATTGAATATATTTAGCGACGACCATTTGTCGGTATGTGAGGGATTGTGGGTTCTTCTTGTAGCCCGGGTTGCAGACTGATTTTTTTTTTTCTGCAAATCATGAACTACGTTATTTTCGAACCGCCTAAACTAGAGACATCACAATTCTTCCGTCGCTATATAAAAGTTAGCGTCATTTTTACTAAAGCCTTCAGCAATTATATCCGCCGACGATTGTTGTCGGAAATCTTAAGGTTGTTTGTTTACATTTCTAATTTTCAGTTTTTACTTAAGCGGTGGGTCTTGGATGGCGATGGAAGGTGCGGAGGGTGATTCAGTGATAAAATTTGGCGGTTGATCGAAGGCCTTGGATGATTGTGGAAAGTGAGGAGGGTGATAACAGTGGTAAATGGCGGTGGAAGGTACCTAAAATGATGACAACGATTGGATAACGGTGGATCGTGGGTGTCGAACAGTGATATTATGGTGGGGGTCGTTGAAGGTGGTGTTGATACGAAGAGAGAAAGGAGATCAATATGTCAGAAGATGGCTACGAAAAGTTTGACCAGTTTTTCTATTTTACTTTTTTCTGACAAAGGGTGAATTCTGTCTGAAAATTGTGAAAACACCTCTTAGGGTGTTTTTACTTTTCTATATTATTTGGATGAAATTTATTCAAAATAAAAAAAATATTGTAAACAAGCAACAAAAAAAGAGAATCCTTTTGTCATCATTTCAGCTACGGAAACCAAAAATTTTAAAGCAGAAACTACTCACAGTATTTGGATAAGATATTTTAACTGAGGATTCACTTTTGTCGTGGATTTCAAACTTCCTTGACTGAAATCTTTTGTTTTGCAACTCGAATTTGTGAAATTTTGGGAGAAACTTGGAGAGGGAATTTGGGTGTCCCTCCAAATAACTAGTCTATACTAGTTTTATTTTTTTTATAAAATTTTCAGTTAACAATGTGGGAGAATATTTAGCATAAATAAATAAATGAGATGAGAAAAAAGGTTGAGTAGCTGCCTTCTTTACCCCCACCTCCGAGCCTGACTCTCCTCCCTAAGCTACTTAACTTCCGGCCAAGCAATATAAAAACCCCAGCCAAACAACATCAACAACTGAGACCTTTTATTATACTAAAGACCTTTTATTATACCAAGTCTTATATATTATTAAAGAGAAAAGTCTATATATGCTATGTACTATAAAGGAAAAATTGCATAAAATATCCTTGTGGTTTGGGGCAGTTGTAAAAAGACCCCTCTTGTTATAAAAATTGCAAAGGCCTCCCTCTAGCGCTCAGTTTGTTGCAACTGTTAGAAAAATCATTCAAATTAACGGGGCGTGCTTTTCACGCTCTTGAAAAATGCGTGTAGCAAGAAAACTATATATTAAAAGACTAAAGTACCCTCCCTCTTCCCAATTCCACCAAAACCTAAACCTAACCCTAGCCGCCACCCTCACCACCACTGTCCCAGACTGCCACCTGCGCCGCCCACAACCGGCCCCACCACCACCCCAGCCCTGTGCGCCTAGCAATCGTCAGCCTCGTCACCATGCGCCGCCGATGTAACCCACCACCCTATCTGCCACTTGACCTACCCACAACTGGCGCCACCCTATTTCTCATCCAACCCTGCCGCCGCCAACTTGTGCACACAATCACATCACCGCCAAACTTAATCACACAGGCGAGAACCTTACCTTTCCGGCGATAAAGTAAGAACAGCGGGCGGTGAAGGAACACTAATCGCACAAATTCAGATCTAGGGTTTCAAATCGCAATGTGCGATTTGAAACCCTGGATCTGATTTGTGCAATTCGAGTTTCAAATCGCAATTCAGTTTCAATTCTCACAAATTCAGATCTAATTTATGCAATTTGATCCATGCTTGCGAACCCTAATCGCACAAATTCGAACCCCAATCAAACCGATTCGAACCCTAACTGCACAAATTCAGATCCAGGGTTTCAAATCGGAATGTGCGATTTGAAAACCTAGATCTGATTTGTGCAATTCGGGTTTCAAATCGCACAAATTCAAATCTGATTTGTGCAATTCGATCCATGCTTGCGCCGTCGCGAGCCTGTCGTGGATCCAAGGCAGTTGGCCTTCATGCATGTCCAGATCTAAGAATCCAGTGGTGGAGAAAATTAGAAGAAAAGAAATGGAAATGGCGTGCCCGTTTCATTTATATAGAAGGGCAATTTTGACATTTCTGCTATTCTGTTACGAAAATTTTATGGTGCAACACCTTTGCAATTTCATGTGTTTATGCAATTTTTATAACAAGAGGGGTCTTTTTGCAACTGCTCCAAACCACAAGGGTATTTTACGCAATTTTCCTTGCTATAAAACTTATCCCTGTAGTACTCATATCACTGAAAACACTGTCAAAGCACAAATCCTGAAAATGAAGGGATATAAAATCCATGTCAGTAAGTAGTTCTTCATCCAAACGCAGTCTTAGTGTTTGTTCGATATTTTTATTTCACAAATAATTCTCAACTTATTAGAGAACCGCATTGTTTGCAGGAAACTTTGAAAAGATTATGTTTTTTATGAGACTTGCACGACGACAACCGCTGTCTGATGTAACCCACTACGAACTGTGCTCGCAACCTACTGCGATGGTGTTAACTCTAAATAAAAGTTGTAAGGATTCCTCGCATAGAGGACTGATTTGCAGCGGGTTTTCTTGAGTTCGCTGTAAAACAATTTATAAAAATCTCTATAAAGGAATCTGGCCTGTACTTTATCGCCAGAAAGTAAGAAAAATGTGGCATTTAGACTAATGCCCTAAAGGTGTTTGATGAAATGCCCGAGTGAATTTGTCTATGGAGCAACATTGTGGTGGTTTGTGGCAGGTTGGCAGCAAAGGTATTTTAAGGTTGGTACGCACGTATTGAACCCCCATCTCAACATGTTTTTTCCTTCCAGGCGTTGGACTGGTCCAGCCAAAAACCAGGCACACACTCTCTTTTCCAAAAGCATCTGTTCTGTTTTGTTTAGTTACATGGGCACTGAGTATGCCGGTGAAGAGAATTTTATGAAGTGTTGGGAACCGATACCCTTGACTTCATGATCTGTTCTTCCCTTGCCATAGACTAGAAACTCGGATTCTTCTTTGCAAAGGATAAAACTCCAGTGACGGTGGACATGGTGTCGCCGGAGATGGCGACGGTCGCGGCTAGAAAGTCGAGGTAAGGAGGGAGACTGAGATCTGGTTCCGAAGGAGAGAGACAAGGTCGTGTATTGTATTTGTTTACGAAGTTAGTTAAAATTATGTGTAGTTAACAATAATACTCATGTTTGTCATTTATGTCTTGTTCATATAATATTAAGGTGACGAAGTGATGTTAAATAACTGCAAAATAGTTTCTTCTTCTTCTTCTTTTCTGACCCCACTCAATTTTTTTCAGACAAAAATCATCTTTGATTCATATTAAGATGTCGAAGTAACCAAAAGTCAATATAATTTAATGCCAAAGGACATCAGCTCCCATCTACTTCACCCCGATAAGCACGGCAAGAAGAATTCCCACCCGGTCAAGTCACCTTCAAAGTAGACTTCGAACTTTATATAGTCACCTAAGTGAACCGCGTTAACGTAGACTTTGATGACTCAAACATTCAAATGAGACAAAAAAAAAAGGGCAAAGAAATTTCAGATGCTCAGTAATGTTTCCATCAGCATAAACAATGCTGGGCATCTGAATTTTTATTTTTATTTTTATTTTGTGTGCCCACGTCATTTAGGAGTTCACGTCCAAGATAAACATCTAGCTAAAGAGTATTAATCTATTAATTTGACCGTGATCCTTGGCCACTGCACTCCTTTCGCTCAGTCTCCCTACCTAGCTATTAATTTGTTTATCCATAAATTGCGGGTTAGTGTTATCCGTACTCGCATGAATCAGGTAAGAACGGGTCGGGCATGGACATACCTGCAAGGCAAAAACATACTTAAGTTTTTAGCTTTTGATCTATCAATCATTTTTCTTTTTCACTCACCCACACAGCAACTCTGACACTGTTTTTGTCGGGCCGCTAGGCATAAGAATGGGCCACCGTAATAGCTCGCCTCTTCCGTCCATCGTCAATAGCCTCTTTTAGGTCTGTACGTGCGCGCACGTTTGATATGTGTTTGTGTGCGTGTGTTTTGTTTATTCTATGTGTGTATGTGGGTGTTGTATTGCTGTAATGATTAGGTAATTTTACGTATACATGTTAGTTACATGAACACTAGAGTATGAGGTATACCAGACCTAACCTAAGTTGGACATGAATTACTCCTTCCGTTCCTAAAATATCGATCACTTTTACTTTGCACGTATATTAAGGATTTTTGTTATGTATTGTGTGTTTTTTCGGATCCGGATCCACTGCTGTGGCTAGGGTTACAGCAGTGGTGCTGTAGTCCCAGTCACAGCCGTCCGATCGAGTTGTGTGGGAGGGAAGGGCTTAGATCAACCCACATCAACTGCTTTTAATTCTCTTATTTAATCTGTCGACAAACCACACCAACGACCATTTACTCTCTCTCTCTCTCTCTCTCCCCCCAATTCCTTTTGCCGACGACTCCTCACGCCGTCCACTTTTCGGCAAAGACACGGTGACGCCACATCCAAAAAGGGCTGCCAACCAAATCTTCTCTCTCTATCGTCTCCAATTCCAGCTGCAGACAACTCCACGCCTCCACTTTCCGACGACGGCACATTCACCTTTTGTAGCCAACTCAGATTTCCCATTTGAGTCATTTGGGAAATGAAGTCATTTGTCTTCGCCGTTGAGTCATTTGTCTTCGTCGAAAGGTGAATGTGCCGTCACCGGAAAATGGAGGGCGTGGAGGAGTTGTCGGTAGATGGAATTGGAGAAGATGGAGAGAGAAGATTCGGTCGACAGTGTTCTCTTGGGGGGGGGGGGATAAAAAAGAATGGATGGCGTGGCTTCATCTGAGCCGTCATCTCCCACCTAATTAGATCAGACGTCTATAGCTGGGTTACAGCATGCCTGTTGTAATCCTAGTTACAGCATGCGATCCGTGTCCGTTTTTTCTAATTTATTTTTTAGAGAGAGGGGAGAAGATAGTAAGTCATGAAAGAGAAAATTAGTTTGTAGAGTGTTAAATGTAGAGAGAGAAATAGAATAAAAAAATGTAAAGTGGTAAGTTAGGAGAGAGAAAATGCGTTGCTAAATAGTTAAATTTGAAGAGATAAATATAATAAAAAAAAGTATAAAAAAGATAAATATTAAAATATACCTACAGAATTTTTCTTAATTTGAAAGTGATCAATTTTTGTGAGATCATCTAAAAAAAAAGGATGATCGATTGTTAAAGAACGAAAAGAATACTAAATAAATTTAAACGTATCCATCCGACATCACAAAGGAATAATAATGGGCCATGCTACGAATATCATCATATCACAAAATGCATGTGTAACAACATGAGACAACAGACAACTGAAGTTGGCGTTTGAAGCAAAAAATGGCTTCAAAAGTTCACCCCATTCCGTACGGGAACCCGAGTTGTTAGTTGTCACTTGTTGTTACAAACTACTCCGTACTAACTAATAATGCAAAACAAAAGAAAGACAGCCGCCATCCTCTTTCCAACTCTGGGGCCAGCTGGGGTCATCACTCCTCTTTCTCCTTTTAATTGAGAGCGTTCCAAGTGTCTTCCTGTTTAGGGTCTACAAATGTCCAACTACAAGCCTAGAAAAGTTTCCTTGACAAGAAATTGTAAAGTGAAATTTCCAGTTTATAACCTAATCAGTCATATTTAATTTTTAGTGGACAATATTTACTAAAAATTTTCAGACTCGGTGAACCAAAATAATGCAGAACTTTTTTTTTCGGGAACACAGGAAAAACGTATAGAATTTCGGGGAGAATAATTATTTTTTCGTGACGAAGGCTGTTAGAAAGGTTACAACTTTCCAGAAAGAAAATAAATAAATAAATAAAAATTTATTTATTTAAATTATTTTTGTCCCAAAAAGAATAAAGCCTTATGGGTCTAAGCCCACGCCACGGACCGGGATGGGACAAGCAGACAGCGCGCTCGTATGTTGTGGACCTTAGGTCAAACTAGATCCTTCCTCCTTACAAAATTTGGGTACCCCTAAGGGACCCAAACCTTAGTTCAAGACTAAGCCTTACAGGAGGCAACGTTAGCTTTATCTCTTCAATGTAAGATATTCTTTTTCCTTCAAGTTGAACCACAAACTTCAACTTTAATTTTCTCATTCACTCCTCATTTGTTTTTAACTTGTGAATATATTATCATCATCTACTTCAAGATATGAGTATAAATCAATTTTTTTCTAACCAAATTATGGTGTGGAACCCATTTAAAATTTAATTCAAAGATGATGTTAACCCTATGATAATTTACCTAAGATTATATTTGATTTTGATGATAACTAACATTGATGATTATGTTGTCTAACATGCATTGAGTTGATGAAGCAATAGGTACAATCTCATACTCATGCAAACGAAAAATTAGACGAGCAAAATGATCAAAGACACTCAACAGAATGCATCAAAGATGAAATACTTTGATTGATTTTTACAAATACTTTTATTCCTTTCTTTGTAACTAGACATAGAGAGTTGATCGTATTGATAATTGTGACCTATAATTTGTTCATAGGTTTTCTTTGCATGCATAAATTTTTTCATACTTTGAAAACAGGAAAATTTGTATTTTTTAGAATACAGTCGACTGCATTGGAATGCAGTCGACTGCAATGACTAGACATAGAGAGTTGATTGTATTGATAATTGTGACCTAGAATTTGTCCATAGGTTTTCTTTACATGCATAAACTTTTTCATACTTTGAAAACAGGTAAATTTGCATTTTCTAGAATGCAGTCGACTGCAATGACTTCTAGTAGCCTATTACAGTGTACTGCATTGGAATACAATCGACTGTAATTGAAAATTTTGAATTTTCAACAGCTACTTTGGGAATACAGTCGACTGCAATGGTACAATACAGTCGATTGCGTTTACCTTTTGGCGCATTAAATGTCCTACCTACTTCCAAACGGTCACATTAATTTTCATAACTATATAAACTTATTTTGAGCATAGTTTTGATTCGAAGCCCTCTTATCTTGCGTATACTCAAAGCTCAAAGCTATTATTCAATCTTTCTTGATTTTTATTGTTTTCTCATCTAATTCAAGAGAAAATTTATTGTAAGCTTACATTTGAGAGAGATACACTTTCATAAGTCATCATACACTCATCTCTCTTATTAAAGAGCTTAAACTTATACTCATCTACTTATTGAGAGTGAATCTTTGTACACAATTCTTCATCTAAAGTTTCTTGTATGAAAGCTTGAAATTGTCAAGCTTTGGAGCTTTGGGATTGCCAAAGCTTGTTCTTGATGTGGGTATAACATCAAGTATCTCTAAATCCATTTAACAATGTGGGCCACCTGTTCTTCCATTTCATTGGTCCATGACATGAAATAAAGCATATCCATTAAAAAGTAAAATGAACTAATTTTAACCTAAAAAAAAGAGAAATAAACAATTTCGATTCCTTCATTTATTACTTATTCTTTTTTTTTGTGCGAGGGGTGGGGGGGGGGGGGTTATGTATTATGCAAATTATTTTAGGTTTAGGGGTATTCTGGTAAAATGTAAGTTTTTAACGGATAAATGCCAGACGGCCATGGGGCTTTGTATAAAGTCGGGCTAACGTAGAGGTGTCAAATGAGCCGGGCTTGGGCCGGCCCAGCCCAAGCCCATCGGGCCTCCAGAAAATAGGGCCAGGGCCTGGCCAGGGCCGCTGTCAAACGGGCCGGGCCCGGGCCTAATTTTTTTTTTGTTATTCAAAATAACAAATACACCTTAGTTATTCTCACTAATGATATAAAAGTAATAGATTTCTTTTACATTTTAGTCATAGAAGGCAAGCAAATACACCTTAGTTAAAAAAAAAACTGAAAAGACCATTTTTTGGGCCAAAAGAGGGCCGGGCCAAATCCGGGCCATTTTAGGGCCGGGCAGGGCCCGGGTCTGTTTCTCAAAAAGTTAGGCCTAGCCCTGGCCCAAGCCCTAAGGGTTAGGGCCAGTCTGGGCCCAAAAAAGGACCGGGCCGGCCCGGGCCAAAAAGGGCAGGGCTGGGCCAGCCCGCGGGCCACCCGACCCATTTGACACCTCTAGGCTAACGTGGGTTTGAAAGACAATTAAAAAATACTGATTTTTGCCATTGAAACTTTTGAAACTTGAGTCGGTTTGATATATATATATATATATATATATATATATATATATATATATATATATATATATATATTTGTTTGTGTGTGTAGTAAATTTTGGTATTAACGCAAATCGTTATTGGATAATTATTTCATCCCCTCTTCCTCTTAGGTTTTCATGCCCCATAATTAAAGATATATATAAGCATTTAAAAATAAATTCTTAGAGCATCAAAAAAGAATCATCTACCATAGTTCTTTAATTAAAAAAATCAAGACTTAGATGCGCATAAATGATTCTTGAAGATGTTTGAAGCCTCTCCCATGTGCAAACTGAAGAAAATAAGTTACAACTCTATCTTGATAATTCAACTAAGTTTAGATATGTTTATTCAAGAAAGTTGCACTTCTCTACAATGCATCATGCATTTGTATTTGTCCGATCAAACAAGTTTAGTAAATCAAATGTTTTCAAGAATAGGTTCATACAAAGTGCTTTTCAAGAAAACTGCATTTTTTTTATCATTGGAAATGTCTATAACCCTTTCCTTTTGTAAAAGAATATCGGTTCCATGAGCCATGCCAAAATTTAGATTCAAAAAATCATGGATTCGAGAATATGAGTCTAGTCAAGAACACTGAATCTGATTGAGAGACAAGGTAAAATTCTTGTACCACCATTCTTACTAGATTCATTTCTCCATTTCAAAGCGATGTAATGGTGCAGAGAAGGTGTTACCTGTTATACCCTGACAGTCCCTACTTTATCGTTGTAAATCTTAATCAAACAAATACCGTCCTTCAAATTTAAAATGTGAATACCGTCCTTATACATTGTACACAAGATATACATTTTAAATTAGGCAAAAGTTAAACACTAATTTTCAAATTAGACCTTTACTTCCCATGTATTGATGCAAAATGATCTACTCCCCTTACACATAAGATCTCAGTAAATCAATAATCCAAGTTTTTTTAGGATGGCTGCTACGATTTGTGGTCTGTGGCTATGTGTATGTGGTGTGTGAAGGGCGAATGAAAGTGATCAAGGATGAAACGTGTGAGTGTGTTTGCACCTGCACATTTAGTGGCCGAAAAGAAGAAAGTAATTGAGGTGGAGTTCATGGAGTTTAGTGCTTGTTGATGAGGTGTCAGATGGTGGGTATTGGTAGGTGCTTCGTGTATGGTTGACGGTGTTTATTGGTGGCGTTGCCGTGCTAGTTGTCGGTGGTATTGGAGTCTGCCAGCCAATGATGGATGAATTTGAGGTATTGGTGAGAGAGAGAGAGAGAGAGAGAGAGAGAGAGAGAGGTGCCACCGCCCACCAGTGCCTTCCATGGGTTTCAATAAAATCAAAACCTATCCAGATTTGTTGAGATGGGTTTCGGTGGAGGTGGCAGTGGAAATACATTGGGGGCAGTAGCAGCAGAGCCAGAAACGTTGAGCAGGGTGGGCACCATAACTTTTTTTTTAAAGATTCAGCGACAAGGATATTCACAAAACTTATGCCCCAATACGTTTGTTCACGATTTTACGCTAGCAAAAGTTAAATTTTCATGAAATTAAGTCCACTTTCAACCTAAATAAAATAATGAAATTCGAATTCCCTTGGTTCTGTCTAGATGGCTGAAGTAGAAGTTCAATAAAGAATTATTTGATGATAGGCCCAATTGCTATTACAGTTAAACATGCAAATTATAAGTTATGAACACGGATCTTACCATGAAAATCGCTACCATAACCTTCGGGTGTTAAAATACAAACAAGGAGTCCATCGTGAAATTGCCACCAGCCAACAAGCAGCACTTAGCTTGATTCAGGGCATCTCAAAAATAGAAAAATTTCCTTCCATTACAATACCAATCAAGGGTAGCAATTTTTATCCCAAAGCCACCAGATGGCTGGCTCGATTTCATTAGATCTTATGCTACATGTAGACCAGCCAGAGGAGGGAGAGAAGAAAACATGTGAGGCAAGAGGCAGAGAATGCGGTGTAGTAGTCAGAGCTCAAAGGCGGTTTGCTCACTGCCCTTGTAAAGTCTAAATTGTGTCTGGTTAAATATGTTGACTTTATGTGTTTACTTATTTAGAGTTTGAACTTTGCTTTTTTTGTATTTATTTGTGTAAGTTTAGCATTTGAAATGACTAAAAAGACATTTTTTAACTTTTGTTAAAATTTTTAGGTATTTTAACATGTAAAATAACTAAAAGAAATCTCATTTAAGTAATTTTTAGGTTGTCACTTTTATCATTGTGGGTAAAATATACCACATAAAAGGAAAAAATTTGGAGAAGCTGGTGGGCACTGGCCCACTGGTGCCATCCATTAGCTCCGCCATTGGTGGGCAACGAAGGCGTGAACAAAGAAGGTAGGGCCTGCGATGGTGCTGTAGCTGGGTTTTTGAGATTGATCATGGCGGCACCAGGCGAGATAGCAGTGGTGCTGCAGCAGCAATTCTCGCAGCATGGAATAATGTAGAGATAAAGGGATGCCTTCCAAGGGATGTATTTCAAGAATTTACCTTCCTACTTATGACAATAAAGTCATTACGTTCTAACCGTGATGTATTTCAATATCATGTTTGGTCAAAAGGTTTTAGTGATATATTTTTTTAATTAATAAACATGCATGCAGCTTTAACCATAATCTAAAAAACATGGTTGTAAGTAACCCTAATTTTTTTTGGTCAGTCCTAAATCACTTAGCAGTGACTTACACAACAAGGTAGAACTTAGACTTCCTTTAATCGCTCTCAATTCTTGTGCAAGAAAAAATCATCTATGTTTTATAATGCGATGCGATGCGAAATGAGAAAGTAAGTATACAATCTGTTTTCGAAACTGAATACTAAAATCTGAAAATAGAATGTAAAAACATGAAAATAAATACCGTAATTGTACAACCCTAACTAACTCTCAGTATACTATATTTTTGTTTCTCGTACCCTGGCCCAAAAGGACATCATTGACACGGTTCAATGGACACCACCTCTGATAAGAAGGGCCAGAAGGATTCCCACCCGGTCAAGTCACCTTCAAAGTACAGTTCGAGCTTTATATTGTCAACTAGGTGAACCGCATCCATGCAAGAAGGATTCCCACCCAGTCAAGTCACCAGTCACCTTCAAAGTCAAATTAAACTTTATATAGTCACCTAAGTGAACCGCGTAGACTTTGATCTCTCAAAGATTCAAATGATGGACAAAAGACACAGAGAAAAAGAACAATAGACAAAAAAGGGAAAAACAAATTCAGATTCCCACCATTGTTGAGCTGATTTAATCCGCCCATCGCAAGTCATTCCGTGCTCCAGTGATATCTAAGGGTAAAGAATTAAACTCCAATCGTCACTTTGATGATATTTTTGATCTTATAATCGTCTCTCAAATGATGCAGAACATTTTCAATCACGCACTTAAAAACAGTGAATAGATTTTTGGAAAGCTGCCCACGTCATAGGAATTAACACGTTGGATAAACATCTAGCTAAAGAACTTCACTATATTGCTTGGACCGTGAACCTTGGCCATTGCACCCCTTTCTCTTTTTGGACGATGCTCGGTTGTCTAACGTACCTATCAAAGCCTACCTGTTACCTGCGGATAGATTAGGCCCGAAGAGAACAAATTGGGTATGAACATTTCGTTTACTCGTAAATTTGTGAGTTACTGTTACTTGTACTCGCACGGAACGGTTACGAGCATGTCGGACATGAACATTGGTAAAACATATTCAAGGTTTTAGCTTTTGATATGTCGGCCATTTTCCTATTTTACACTCGGTCACACAAGCGCTCGAGTTTTGTACAAGTGTTTTTTTCTTGTTTTTGGGTGTACCTGAGTGTTGTATTGTGACAATGATGAGGTGATCTTACGCATACGTATTAGTTACATGAAAATTGAAATACGAGCTGGTATACCAGACATAACTTAACTTGGGCATGAATTACTAAATAAATGTAACCATATCCATCAAACATAACCTAACTTGGGTATGAATTACTAAATAAATGTAACCATATCCATGAGACTCTTACCCGCGAAGTGTTACTGAGTAAGGACCATGCTTAAAGGAATAATAATGGACCATGCTACGAATACTACAAATGCATGTGTAACAACAAGTGACAGCTACAACTGACAGTGAGCTTTTTGAAGCAAAAAACGGCTTCAAAAGTTCACACCATTCCGTAGGGTAACCCGAGTTATTAGTTGTCACTGTTGTTACAAACTAACTAATAATGCAAAAAAGAAAGCAAGCCGTGACCATCCTGTGTAGTGTGTCCATGGGGGCCAGTTGCGGTCATCACTCCCCTTCTTCCTCTTGATTGAGATTGTGTTCCTAATGTCCTGATGAACTACTCTCTTTCTGTTCAGGATCAACAAATGTCCAGCAAGCCAAGAAAAGTTTCCTTGACATGTAATTGTAAAGTGAAATCGTGACTTTATAACCTAATCAGACATAAATAATTTTTGTGGAGGATATCTACTTTCACTTTTTTACACTTTGCTTAGTCAATTTTTCGTTTTTATTCTGGGGTGTACTTTTTAGTGGCAAGTGAGTGTGCTAAGAAAAGCATAACATAATGTAAAGGTGCAATTTGTTGCTTCTCTCAATGGTGCGAAGGGAATATAAAAGGTGCAAAATGACCTCGTAGTTCTTTATGAGAAGTCTTCTTAGTTGGAATAAAATGGTTGTTGGATTCATCTTGTAATAACTTTATTTGTTCATTAGTCCCTTCTTCTACCACTTAAACCTAGAGACTCAGCGGTACCAAATAATTCAAACTACGCAATATGCGTTTACTCCTTAGTTCACTCTTCTACAAAATTGGGTTAGAGTTCATAATACTATGCTCCTCCAACTCATTTAAAATAATTTTCTTTTATATGTGAAATGTTCCCGTTTTACTTAGGAAATGTGGTCCCTTGCTTGCTATTGCAAAGAAATGAAAAAAAATCTGTACTGAATCTGGTCCCTTTAATTGTTGATCTTAATTATTCTGAGATAACTAAATTAGAAAATTACGCTATTTTGCAAGATAACATGCACGAGTCTAGCCATAATTTGGTCAATCACCTAAGGGATGAAATAACCTTTTTTTGAGAAGTAAACTTTAACAAATTTTCAATAAAATTGTTAGAGTTAATTAATAACAAATTTGTACCCTAAAGTATACATCCAATTTGGTTTGAGTACCCAATGTTCCAATTGTTCCAAATCAATACCTGAATTAATTTTTAAACCCAAATTAGTCCGACTTTAAATGAAGCCTCAGGGCCATCTAAAATTCCAGTGGCAAAAATGTGATGCCAAGGAAAGTGAGTTCACAGTCGATGTGGAGGTGCCATAGGGAATATAGTCCGAGTCAGATGCCAAGTGCGCCGATGTGGGACACATCAAGGGTGGAGCAAGGGTAAGGATCAAAGGCTTCCCAGATAGAGCCTGATGGTGGTAGTGCTGCGAGGGCGATGGCGCAGGGTGAATACAAGAAGACAGTCACAGTCCGATGCTTAGGTTCAGAGTTAGGGTCCTGTATGTTTCTCTATCTAAGATTCTAGAGTGAGAAAGTAAAAAATGTTCTGAGAATGTCCAACCGTCAAAAAATGTCCAAAACCTTTTTAAATGAATTCTCAAGAACTCTATTTATAGAGGTTGAGATGATGATGTTATCACGGACATGTGGCTCTCCCTGGGAGTGACACATCATCGAGGGGTCCACAGCTGTCGGTGCTCCACGGACTGTCAAATCTCATATTCACCCGGCCTGCCCCACACAGCGTCGCTCTGTCTGTCTAGAAAGACTGGCTCCCACAGCGTCGGTGTGGCCAAAGAACCCCCTTGATCTAGCCACCAATCCAAGCCCTTGCAGAGTCCCACATGCCTGGCAGCGGTGGGGAAGACCTGACGCCCAACTGCCAAGTGGACTAGGCGCGATGCCCTCCGAAGATCTGCTCCCGTCTCAGAGTGACCGGGGGGTCATAGTCTCTAGGGGTGCCGACGCAAGCCCCCAGTACCGGAGCACGTAAGCCAGTCACAAAGACACCCTGACAGAGATAATGTCCTGAAGGAGTTGCCTATCCTATTGCTGCGAAGGGTCCTCGTGCCGGAGCACTACGAATGGAGCCCCCCGGAATGAAGATGGTGATAACTTTATGGTAAAGAGCCTATCCCGCTGCGAGGGGTCCTCCTGCCGGAGCACTATGAACGGAGCCCTCCGAAATGAAGACGGTGATGGCTTTGTGGTAACAAGCCCATCCCGTGGAGGCGATGGCTTTGTGGTAACGAGCCCATCTAATTGCGAGGGGTCTTCGTGCCGAAGCACTACAAGCGAAGCCCCCTAGAGTAAAAATGATGATGGCTTTGTGGTAACGAGCCTATCCCACTGCGAGGGATCCTTGTGCCATAGCACTACAAGCGGAACCCCCTGGAATGTTGGTGCACACTCTGGAGAGTGGGTTGAAGCATGTTCCACGTCCATGGCGGGGGCGCATGGTGTGGTGAATAAGTATGATGCCCGGAGGCCTGTAACATGATTGTGGCGCATGGGCGTGGTGCCTACAGCACAAAACATTGATTGTGGGGCATGGGCGGGGTGACAACTGTCGTGAGACCATACCTGGTGCCGGGGGCACATGTCATGAAAGTGTCGCACGGGCGCGGCAACGACTGTCACGAGACCATACCTGGTACTAGGGGCACATGTCATGGAGATGGCGCACGGGCGCGGTGAAGTGTGTATGGTGCCCGGGGGCACGACATTATGAAAGAGAGCCAGGGGGCACGACTGTATCAGTGGTGTAGCGCACGGGCACGACATAGTGAGTATGGTGCCGATGGCACTATAGAGTGATAGAGAGCCCGGGGGCACGACTGTATCAACGGCACAATGCACCTGTACTACGGAGTGATGTCCTGGCGACGGGGGTCGCGGAATGACGTCCGAGCTACGGGGTCGCGGAGTGACTTTCGGGCGATAGGGTTCACATAGTGACTTCCAGGCAACGGCGGTCGCGAAGAGACGTCCGGGCGACGGCGGTCGTAGAGAGACATCTAGGCGACGGCGGTCGGGAGTGACGTCCGAGCAACGGGGGTCGCGGAGTGACGTCCGGGCGACGGGGGTCATGGAGTGACTTTCGGGCGACGGGGGTCATGGAGTGACGTCCGAGCAACGGGGGTCGTGGAGTGACTTCCAGGCGACGGGGGTCACGGAGTGACCTCCTGGCCACGGGGGTCGCGGAGTGACTTCTGAACGACGAGGGTCACAGAGTGACGTCGGGGCAACGGGGGTCATCGAGTGTTGTCCGGGGGACGTGGGTTGCGGAGTGACTTCTGGGTGACGGGGGTCGTGTAGTGACTTCTGGGCGACAGACGTCACGAGGTTGAGGTGCAAACGTCCGTAAACATCGCGGAGGTGCCTAGACTTTAGAAAACAAGTGAGCGTAGGGAGGAAGGCCAAGGCCACCACCTATGGGGAGGCCAAGGCTGACCCCCTGGTGAGGCCGAGGCCAAGGCCCACCCTAGGGGGTGGCCATGGCCAATGGCCAACTTATATGAAGGGAGGCCAAGGCCACTCCCCCTTTTGGTGAACTTCGGGCACATCGATGATTGGTGTTTTGATGGGCGATGACAAATTTGGAAGTTGCATTACGACGAGCGTGTTGCCGTGAGTCGTACCCACATGACGAACAAGGTGCCAAAGTCATACACGAGGCGTACAAAGCGAACAAAGCACGAAAAGGACCTTACGCGATAAGTGAACAACCGGGGGGGGTGGGGGAAGGCCAAGGCCAACCCCCGATAGAGGCCAAGGCCGACCCCATGGCCTTGTGGGAGGCCGAGGCCGACCCCAAGGGGTTGGCCAAGGCCTTTGCCTCTTGACCCCGTCGCTTCGGTTGCGTCATCGATAGATATTTTTTGTGGAAAGGTGCTCGGGTGGTCGCGGCGGGATGAACGTGGTGCCATAAGTCATGCTAACGTAAAATAATTGGTGACTAAGTCATGCACAAGGTGCGCGAAGCAAAAAACACACGTGATTTGAGCGTGCGGGCGTTGACCGGTTTGATGCATTGAAAAATTAACCGTTAAATGTGTTGACGTGTCATGCAAAATTAGGACCCCTAGTGGGCCTTTGGGTACGACCAGAATAGGTTGGGAACATAAGCCCCCTGTGTGTGGTGTGCGCGGAGGGGAACCCGAGCGGGCGCCGCGTGCATATTTGCAAGTTCACACTTAGAAGAATTTCTAATGTTTGTTTGTTTGAGGGTTGTTAACGTTGTCACTGCATGATGAGGATGAAGAGTAGGTTGACCGAGCGACCTCGTGCATCATCTACTGAATCCTGAGTATGGATAGAAGTTAACACAAGGGCATGATGATAGGGTGCAGGGGCACGGGCGACGGGGTAGCGAAATAGGTGCCCAGGTGACGGCGACGGGGTAAGTGGTTTGAGCTACCTCGCGCACCACCTACCAAGTACATTAATGTCGGGGGACATCGTCATGAGGGGTGCGACAAGGGTCCGATCGGGCGTCGTGATGCTGGGGTAGTCCACGACGGATGCCAGGGCGCGGGCGACGGTGGTGGCGGAGGGGGCTCCCAGGCAACGGCGACGGGGGTCGCCGAGACGGCCTGAGGGCGTTGCAGAGTCAGTGCCCGGGCGACGGGCGTCACAGTGGTGGTTCGAGCTACCCCGCGCACCACGTACCATGTCGGTATGGGATGTGAGGCTGAAGGGTTAAGAAGGGGTGAAGCCCCCAAGGGAGTGGGTGATGGTATCAAGGGTGGTGTCAATATACTTGGGCAAGATCAATGTAGCTTGAAAATTTTCTAAGTCTGGAAAATGATGACCTCTTGGATGGCTGGGTTGAGGCTATGACTTGTAGTCCTGGTAGCCCTGCATTGCTGAGACATGGTTGCTTGGGTGTGTCGGGCAAAGGACGAACTGCACTGAGATGCTCACCTCCCCAATGGAGTCGCCAAAATGATGCCAAGGAAAGTGGGTTCGCAATTGACGTGGAGGTGCCACAGGGAATGCAGTCTGAGTCAGATGCCAAATGCGCTAATGTAGGACACAACAAGGGTGGAACAAGGGAAGAGACCAATGGCTTCTTAGACAGAGCCTCAGGGTGGCAGTGCTGCGAGGGCGATGGTGCAGGGTGAATACACGAAGACAGTTACAGTCCGATGCTTAGGTCCAGAGTCAGGGTCCTGTATGTTTCTCTTTCTAAGATTCTAGAGTGAGAAAGTAAAAAATGTTCTGAGAACGTCCAACCGTAAAAAAATGTCCAAAACCTTTTTAAATGAATTCTCAAGACCTCTATTTATAGAGGTTGAGATGATGATGTCATCATGCGACACGTGGCTCTCCCAGAGAGTGACACGTCACCGAGGGGTCCACAGCTATCAGTGCTCTATGGACTGTCGAATCGCATATTTCTCCGGCCTGCCCCCCACAGTGTCACTCTGTCTGTCTAGAAAGACTGGCTCCTATAGCGTCGATGTGGCCAGAGAACCCCCTTGATCTAGCCACTAATCCAAGCCCTTGCAGAGTCCCACAAGCCTGACAGCGGTGGGGAAGACCCAATGCCTAGCCGCTAGGTGGACTAGGCACGATACCCTCCAAAGAGTTGCTCCTGTCTCAGAGTGACCCGGGGGTAGAGGAGTCAAATGGGCCTGGCTTGGGTCGGCCCGGCCCAAGCCCAATGGGCCTTCAGCAAAACAAGCCAGGGGACTGCCAAACGGGCCAGGCCAGAATCTGGGGATATCTGGGCCCAGTCCAAGCCCAGGCCCTAGGCCCAACATTTAGGGCCTGGCCCGGGCCCAATTTTTTTTTATTTTTTGCATTTTCTTGTTATTCAAGGTAAATGCTTTAATTACGGTAATTTGTTGTTATTATTTAAGCAAATTGTACTATAGGCATGTCCAATATTCACAATTTAACGAACCTAATCTTTATCCTTTTATTTTATTATAAATCATATACATTGAAGATAAATGTGTTTATAGGCCCTCCTCCTTTTATCCGGGCTTGGGACCGGCTGCTTGTAAACAAACAGGCGAAGTTACCTATATATACGGAAAAATATATATCTTGCTTGTAAAAACTTATTATATTATATTATATAAATGAAAAAAACTATATTTTGTGAGAAATTTTATTCTTAAAGAGAAGGAAAATAAAAAGAAATTACCTAATCATCCGGAAGTACTTCAACATCCGAGTCACTGCTCTTCCTATCATCAATCGGTTTATCTTGCTCGCGGTATTTCGCATCAAGATAATCCTTCCAACATACACATAGCTCGAGCGACTCGGGGTTAAGACGACTCCTCCTGTCATCCAAAACCCTCCCGCTCGCTGAAAATGCCGACTCTGAAGCAACCGTGGAGGCTTGCACTGCAGTACATCCCGTGCAATTTGGGCTAAAGTTTTATACATGTTTTGATTTTGTTTCCAAAAATTTAACAAATTAAAATTAACCTGTTCTTGCATTGATAAATCAGCATAATGATCAGTATTTGAATATACACCAATCTCATTAAAAGAAGAAAAAGTAGACGAACCTGCCGAATTAGAAGTACCTTCACCTGGTAGTTGTCTTGCTACTAGATGTTCAAAGCCCTTAAGGTATGGCGCATAATACCTCTCAGCAGTCGATGATGAAGCTCGTCCGCGCACGTCAGCAGAATTACGATAGAGGTTGAACAGTTCCTCAAATGTCTTGCTCACTTTCGCTGTGAGTGCGGTTGTGTCCTCTACTGGGTAGCACATTAATCTCGATATCTCTTGTATCGAGACGTTCACGCCATGCAACTTTAACCTAGGATCTAAACAAGTAGCCACAGAAAAAACAACAGGCAGTTCACTCCAATATTTATTAAACTTTTTATCCATCACTTTTACTATTTCCTGAAAGGGTCCTATATATCTCCATTTTGTTAACATTGTAGCCATCTCGAGAATTTCTATTACAGCGAGAGGAGAGGTGGGATAGTACGTACCAGACAATAAATTGGTAGACGTGTAAAATACCTCCAAAAATTCAGCTAGGTATGTGGCCATCTGCCATTCCTCTTGAGTTGGCAAGCCGGCTGGGAACAAGGTTAGTAGAAAATGCGTATAGACTTCTCTGTATGCCAGAATGTGTAAAAGCATATGGTATGTAGAGTTCCACCTGTGGACCACATCTGTAACTGCTCTCCTGCGAGGCATATTATATTCAACACACAACGTTTTAAATTGTTGTGTTCTCGGACTCGAACTATTAACATACGCTGTCATACCCCTCATTTTGACAAGAATATCTCCTGCAGCAGCTAAACCATCTTGAACAATTAAATTAATTATATGACAAACACAACGAACATGAAATAATTTACCAGAAAGTACAGGTTTAAGGCTCTCCTGTAAAGCATCAACAGCAGCTGTATTGTTAGAAGCATTATCAAAACTAATACTCATAATCTTATCCTTTAATTTAAATGTGGTACATGCTTTTAATATAATACTAGCAATGTTCATTCCATCATGCGGAAAAGGAAAGAGCTCGAAAGCGATGATTCTCTTGTGCATAATCCAATCTGCATCAATCCAATGGGCCGTCACACAAGTATAACTAACAAAAGTAAACAGAGATTGCCAAATATCAGAAGTAAGACTAACTTTACCGTCAAATTTATCGAAATAATCGATCAGGCGTGCTTTAGCAGCATTATACTGTCGGAGTGCATCGGATCTAGTTGTGTTTCTATGAACCTTTTTGTACAAAGGTTGAACGTATGTGTTCATATATCTAGAGTGCTTAGCATTATCGGCAAAAGAAAAGGCTTGTTCATCGTGAATAACAAATTCAGCGAGACCGTCTCTTTGCTCTCGCTGATTATAAACAAATAACTTACCGTCAAAAGATAACTGCGTTTGGGTAGGTTCGACGTGGCCTTGTCGAGGTGCACACTGAGGGTAATGCCTGTTAAGATGTCCATTACCACTACCAGACGAAAATAATTTAGCACAGTACTTACATCGAGCTTTTCGGATGCCGTCCACCATAACTTCATCAAAATGATTCCAACACTCGACTTTTTTCCCTTTTGGACTTCTGGCTCATTACCGGAGGCATTGCTCGGCCCTTCTTCATCATGACCAGGCATAGGGTTAAGATTATGCCACGGAGTAGTAGCTTCGCCAACCGAGCTGCGTCCTTGACTATAATGCGGGGGGTCTTGATCAGGCGTGTATTCAAAATCTGGAATGTTTTGATTGAACTCCCAATTGGCTTGGGTATCTATCATACAGCCTGTACTCATTCGTCCAGGAACGAATGGTTGTGGTGGTGCTTGGATTGGTGTTTGTGATGGCCGTGGTGCTGGCGCTTGTGCTGGTGGTGGTGTTTGTGATGATGATGATGTTTTTCGTGATGATGATCCACGCTTCAGTTTCTTCAGTAATCCAGCCATATTTGACGCTAAACTTTTTTACTAGATTGAAAAATAAAATTAGTAAGAGTAACTAAATACACAAGTAAAAGAGCAGTAATTAGTAATTAAAAATAACAATTAAAAGAATTAAAGAGTAACAAATGAATCACTGAGGGTAATTCAAAATTGGAGAGAGTTAGTAATTAAAAAAAATTAGTAATAGTAATTGATAAATATAAAAATTCACTAATTACTAATTATTAGACAAAAGAATTAGAGAGTAACAAATTAATAAGAGGAGTGGTTAGTAATTAAAATTTAGCAAAAGTAGTAATTAGTAAACAAGAGTAATAATATTCAAGAGTACTAATAAGTAAATAAGAGTAGTAATTAGCAAGAGTAGCAAAGCTTGTAGAAATGTAGAATGTTTATATAAGAGAGAGTAAGAAGATTGGTGTGAAAAATTAGAGAGAAATTGTGTGAATTTATAGATTTTTAAAACTTCACAAAAGACCAAAATACCCCTAAAAACTATCCGTTTATAGTTGTTGGAGAGGGTAAGAGTGTAAAAACCTTAAAAGAGTTAAAAAATTAACTTGGACCAAAATACCCCCCAAACTAGCCGTTATTTTGCTGTTGGGGGGGGGGTAAAAGTGGAATTTAGGAAAAAAAAAAGGGGAATACATTCGTTGGGGGAAGGGGGAAAAAGTGAATTTGAAATGTAAAGAGGGGGGCCAGATTCAGGCCAGAATCGGGCCGAGCCACTTCCGGGCCAAACCCGAGCCATTTTCGGGCCACGGTTCGGGCCGGGCCAAACCCAGGCTTTTTTGGGCCGGGCCTGACTTGGGCTTTTTCTCGAAAATTCAGGCCTGGTCTAGGCCCAGGCCCTAAAAGACTGGGCCTCTACTGTTCATAAACGGGCCTGGGCCAGAAAGGGGCCTGGTCGGGCCAGCCCGCGGGCCGCCCAGCCCTTTTGACAACTATACCCGGGGGTCATAGTCCCTAGGGTTGCCGACGCGAGCCCCCAATGCCGGAGCAGTAGGCCAGTCACAAAGACACCCTAAGGGAGATAATGTCCCAAAAGAGTCGCATATCCCGCTGCTGTGAAGGGTCCTCATGCCGGAACACTATCAACGGAGCCCCCCGGAATGAAGACGGTGATAGCTTTATGGTAACGAGCCTATCCCACTGCGAGGGGTCCTCATGTCGGAGCACTACGAGCGGAGATAGACGTGGGTGAGGGGATAGAGGTCGGGGTTATAGAGGACATGGCTGTGGGAATGGTGACAATGGAAGGGTTAGCCAGACGACGACTATTTTGGGGGAGATGGGCGATGGGGTAAGGGGAAGGAGGTGGGGGTAGTAGGGGAGGAGGTTCCAGGAGCGGCGGTGGTGGAAAGGTTCGACAGACAAGGCTATTTTATGGATATGGGTGGTGGAGGGACGGAGGTGGGGGTGCAGTGCATGGTAGGGACGGGGTTGTGGTAGCGATGGTGGTGGAACAATTAGCCATACGGGACTATTTTGTTGGATAAAGGCAGTGGGGTTACGGGATGGTGGTAGCATTGCATGGTTGGGGATGAGGTTGTAGGATCTATGGTGGTGGAACAGTTACCCTCATAGGGCTATTTTATGGGATGTGGGCGATGGGGTGGGTGGACGAATGAGGGGGGTGGAGGCAAACCAAGTCTAGGTGGGAATTTTGTTTTCCTTACTTTTTCTTTTTTGGGAAGAGGGGGGGTGGAATTATGCAAATTAGGAATTTTAGGTTTGGGGGTATTCTGGTAATACGTTAGTAATTAGCAGATAAATGCCATGTTTGCCCCTAGAATTTCAGACGTCCATGAGCTTTACATAACTTCGGACTAATGTGGGCTTGATAAACAATTAGGAATACTGATTTTGTGCCATTAAAACTAGGAATGACAATGAGGCGGGTTAGATGCGGATTTCGTGAAATCCGTACCCACCCTGGTAGCCTACAAACACGACTCTGACCGCCCTGCCATCGGGCCAAGGGATGGAAATACCATCACCGATTCGACGGACTTCTAAAAAATCCGAACCCGGCCTTATTAGCGCCAATCTTAAATTTAGTGTGGATTTTTTTAAATAAAAAAATAATTACATATAACAAAGCAGTCACGACGACCCCCTAGCCAAAAGCCACCGCCGGCCACACAACACTACCGTTGGCCACACAACAATACCGGATTCACCACCAGCGTGGCTCAGTCGAAACAAAGACGAAGTACCAACGAGCAACCACAAACTTAGAGAAAGACCAACAACCTACAACTTACTGGCTACCTCCACCACCATCAGCCACCATATCTAACACACTACAATACTAACCTGCATAGTAGCCTAAGCCATAGCTATTAGGTAGCTTTCTTTCAATTTCCAGATTCCATTTCGAGATTCCCTAGGTTGTTATCATGAGCTCCAAGGCCTTTGGGATTTCCAGGCAAAGTTCTCGAATCCAGTAGGCTGATTTCTATCCTTATGCCTCCGGACAATCAATCACCTAAGATCTAGTTCCACTTCAATGGACTGTGGACGGTGCACGGTTCAAGGTAGACTGCGAACGGTGGACGGGCAATAGTGCGAGGTGGATGACAAGAAGTGGCGAGGTGGTCTTGGGAGGAGGTAACCAGGTGGCGCAGAGAAGAGGCGCCTGTTGGGGTGTTTGTGGTAAAAGAGGGAACAAGATAAAGATTGTGGCTAGGGTTTGCAAACTAGTGTTTATATGAGGAAGATGGAAGGCTAGGATATAACCTTAGGATCAAATTTATGGTTTAGGTATTCTATGCGGGGCAGGGGCGGGTGCGGGTGGGATATCAGGGCAGTCACATTAGGTACCAAAACTGACCCATATCCGGTGCGGGTTCAGAAATTAATTACCTTAACCCCATAACCCAGTCAATGCCAAAAAAACTCGCTCTTATAGGATCAGGGTGGGGCAAATATTCACCGGGTGCAGGTCAAATTGCCATCCCTAAATAAAATATTAGGTACTTCAGCTGGTTTTGGTACATATCTTAGGGTGGATTTTTGTATTAGCGAAATTGTTATTGAATAATTATTTCATCCCCACAAATCTATAATTAAAAGACCAAGGCTTAGAAACGCATAAACAATTCTTGAAGATGGTTGAAGCCTCTCCCACGTGTGAACGGAAGAAAACCAGTTGCAACTCTATCTTGATGATACAACTAAGTCAGATTCTCTGTTTGTCCTAGAGGTGTCAATGGGCCGGGCTTGGGCTGGCCCAGCCCGGGCCCAGCGGGCCAGAAGAAGGCCAGGGCCAAATCGGGCTTCGGGCCTTGCAAACCGGGCCGGGCTCAGGCAGGGCCCAATGTGAGGATATCTTGGCCTGGTCCAAGCCCAAGCCCTAGGCCCGGTCCAAGCCCAAGCCCTAGGCCCTAACTTTAGGGCCAGGCCAGGGCCAGAATAATTTTAAAATTTTTTTTTTCAATTTTTTATGTTATGAAAAAAATTAAATTTAAGATAAATTTGTTCATAAGCCCTTCCTCCTTTTATATGAGCTTAAGATCGGTTGCTATATATATATATATATATATATATATATATATATATATATATATATATATATATATATTAAGGATTAATTTGAAATAAGCTTGTAAATAAGATTATTACAAAAGAAAGTGAATTTTATTTCAAATCCAAATCCTAAAAGAATTGGTTTCAAACAGACCGTAACTTATGCGATTTAGAACAAAAAAAGATCCAACTAATGATTTAAATAGGGATAGAGGCTTTATTTTTGAATTAATTTTACAGGAATAACGAGGATTATATTCGTCAGCCAAATGTAACCTAAAAACTAATATTAACCTAATCATTTTAAAACTTAACCTAATCAGTATACTGACGTAGTAGAACTTAATTTTGATTTTTGTATCCTTATAATCACTTTCTAATATGGACATAAAATTTAGATATCAGAAAAAACAAAAAGTCATATTATATTTAGAAGAAAAAATGATGTTACAATTGAAATACAAACAGCTCACGAGGACTTAGCACAAAAAAGTATCTAACAAGTGATTTAAATTTAGATAGTCCTTAATATTTAAATTTAGTTAGCCTTGAACGATAATGATAATTATATTCGTAAGCCTTATGTAATTTCAAAAAATGCTTCCAGTCATTATAAACTCATTCTAGAAGATAAACCAATTTATTATGACTTATTTTTTTAATATTATTTTCTTAAAACCACTCCTCAATGAAAATATCAAGTTAAAAAACAAAAAAATGAAAATTAGGGTCGGGCTTGGGCCGGGCCAAAATTCGGGCCAGATCTGGGCCCAATCCGGGCCTGTTCAGGGCTGGGCCAAACCTGGGCTTTTTCCTCCAATTTTTTAAGACTGGCCCTTGGCCATATGGATTAGGGCCACACTGTTCATCCTTTAGGGCCGGCCCTTTTTGACACCTCTAGTTTGTCCAAGAGGGTTATATTTGTCTACAATAAATCATGTATCCGTCTATGTTCAATATATCAAACATGTTTAGAAAATCACGTGTTCAAGATAAGGTTAATTAGCACAAAGTGCTTTTCAAGAAAACTACATTGTATATCATGGAAATATGTCCATAAACCTATTCTTTTGTAAAAAAATATTGGTTCCATGAACCATACCAAAAGCTAGTTCAAAAAAGACATCATAAATTAAAAAATACGAGTATAGTCAAGAGCATTGAATCTTATAAAAAGATAAGGTAAGATTCTTTGAACCACCATTCTTAGTGTATTCATTTCTCCATTTCAAAGTCAATCTAATAAATATATTTTGAACAAACCATGAAACAACAAACACATGCGTTTTTTAAGACCAAAAGTCTTCCAGTGATTTTCTTGAAAGTTTTAGTTTTCACAAATGTCAAAATATATGTTGGAACTTGGTGAATTTGAATCTCATTTTTCCTACAATTGCATCGTCTAACGGAGCTACTACAGAGTCCAATTACACAATACCTATGCTTTTATTCTAATGTAAATAATGCACTAACCTAGATTATTCTTAGGAAAGGTGTCCCAAGTTTCTAAGATGAGGATTAATCACATTGGCCACAAAGCCAGGGTCAAAGGTCTGTTTGACAGGGATGTCTCTCTAAAAAGTGGCCGGTGCAAGCGGGGTGACATCACCCTGCAGTCAAGATATCTGAAGCCAGCCCACCTTCCTGGACGCAGGTAAACACACCCGCGCAGAGCTACATAGAAACTGAAATCACGCCATCATTTCTCGATCGGCCTCTCTATTTTTTTATAACCTGGTCCCGTTGCTTTTGTGGACTTAAACCATCCTTTCGACAAGATTAATGAAGTTACTTCTTAGCAACTCCTCATATCTCCCACTATATATCTACATGAGCCTTCGCTTATGCCCTCTTTGCAAAGACGTGTAAACAAAACTAGTTCTCTCCGTATTTCGTTCTTCTGGCTTGTGGGTTGTCAAGGATGAAGAGGAGCAGCAGCACTGCTGGCGCTGCTAAGGGACACCTTGATAGGAAGACGGTCGAGAAGAACCGCAGGATTCACATGAAAGGGCTCTGCTTGCACCTTGCATCTCTTGTGCCTCCCCAACACTTCAAGCCCTCCAAGGTACTACCTTAAAAACTCGGTCTTTCAGGTTGAATATAGCGTGCAGTCAGGCATTTTTGTAGCTGACGCAGATCAATCTCACAACCCTTTTGCAAATTCAAGAAAATCTCTATCCAGAACTATTTAACATCGAATAAGTCAAGCGTAACTTCTTATGCATTTTGGTGACAATTTATAACTGTAGGAACTATGGAGGAACACTTCAGTTTTAAGGTGGACTGAAAGATTATTTCCTCTTGGAGAGCTCATCCCTTGTTATTAATTTGATACCAAGCAAAAAAATTAAAAATGAAAAGAAAAACACAGGAGTATAAGAAGAAGAAGAAGCGACTATCCTACTGATCATTAGTTTTGGTCAAAATTAATACAAAGAATATCGAGATAAAGAGGACAAATGAATATTAAGCAAGGGCTTCAGTTGAAGATATTCTTACGGTCAACAGTGCATGCAACTTACTCCAAAATGACGGATAGCTTAGGGTTTTTAGAAATCGAACCTATAATCAAACGATGTTTTCTATCATGGGCTGGCTTTTGCAGTGGAATTCGATTCACCATGTTTGATCTCACTTTAGAATTTTCTTGTTCTATACCGCTATTGAGAACGTAAAACAACGGTAGGACATTCTAATGACATATGAGCAACTTTGCAATCTGTTCAGTATTTAGCCTTTTCTATGTCCTACCTTTGCCTCAGAATTTATGGTGCTGATAATTTGGTGATTACCCACTGATGTTAATGTAACGTTCAGGACAGCAACACATGTCCTTTGGTGACTGAGACGTCGTCTTTTAAGATCCTGCCATGTACCAATGGTTAAGAAGCTTTTAGGATTTTTCCTTCTCACGTTCTTCCAACAAACTTTTAAGCTTCTCAAAATGTGAAATACAGTCAGCCATTGTTGACGTCCTTTGTTTCTAGCTAGAATTGAACTACAATTTTTTTTTCTGAAAAGAATATGCCTACCATGTAGATAGCTGTATAAATAGTACTACAAGCCATGTCCTTGAGTTATTGATACGTTGTTTTCGTTGGTACCTCCATTGTCCAATAGCTATGTCCTTTGCACATCAACTCATTGATGACTATATTAGTTCGTACTACTCGCTCCTGTTTTATAACGTTTAGAATTGTTTCAATATGTCTATGTTTAGAAGGCAGCTGCAAGAAGTAATCGTAATCAAAGTAAAACTGGCAATTTCCGCAATGCAGCTATTAAAATTGGCATAAAGTTTATGAGAAATTTATCTACATTTAGAAGGCTGCTGCAAGGAAGACTTCGAGAGATTCTGCAAAATTAGTAACTAAAATTTGCATTAGGTTAAAAATAAGCATGCCTATTCGGAAGGCAGCTCCAAGAAACTATTTAACTTTTATGTTGTTAGTCTCACCCTAGATCTGAGTTATGTGAGCATATGGGCATATGGTAACTTTCTTCGACTGTTACAGTAGTAGTCTCTTCAACAAAACTTTCCTGGAATGTTACAGGATGTGCTATCACAACAAGATCAGCTCGAACAAGTTGCCACCTACGTTAAGCAATTAGAAGAAAGAATAAAAGAACTGAAGGGAAAGAAGGAACTCTTGGGGAATACTACCGGAACCAGCAGCAATACCAGCGACAAGGAGATGATCAACTTAAGAGCGCCGATGGTTGAGATAAGAGAGTTTGGTTCGAGCCTAGAAGTGGTTTTGGTCAGTGGGCTGCGAAAGAACTTCATGCTGTACCAAGTTGTCAATATTCTTGAAGACGAAGGAGCTGAAGTAGTGAGTGCCAATCATTTTGTCAGCGGCGATAAGAATTTCCACACGCTCCATGCTCAGGTGACTGACTTTACCTTGCTCTTTAAGCATTTGGAAATTGAAAGAAGCACAACCGACAGCCATTTCCTTTTTTAGACATAAGGGATGCATCAGCGACAAGGTATTGTCGTTAACGACAGATGAGGTGCCTATATATAGCATAAAAGAGCTTGCCAGTTTAACACTTCTACTTTGAATTAGTTAGTTACTAATGGCACTTCTCATATGCTCTTTGAAGGTGAAAATTCTAAGAGTTGGTGTGGAGACCTCAAGATTACGGCAGAGACTGCAACAGTTGATTTGCTGAACTATTTTTGAAGGTATTTCCAGACCGCAAGATGAAGATGGAGCATCAGTATATGCAGATTGAGTATGTTGCACTAGGTTAAATCTGTTAGTTAAGAATAAGAGAATCATGCAGTGTTTCTCAAGGCCTTTAAACCCTTCTTTCTTTCTTGTACTTGAGAACCTGTGTTTAATTTGTCAACCAGAATGTATGTATTAAACTAAAGAACAATTCCGTGCCCTACCATTAACTTGAGTCACCAGTTCGTGGAACGCGAGTGAGAGTGTGTTGACATGTGCTTGGTCATATGAGTGCGAGAGTGATTGCGGATACTCAGAGTGTGCAAGTTTTTGCGACTTAATTAACTGTAGAAAAAATGATGCAGTCCGAAATGTGTGATTTTATTTCTTAACATTGGTAGGTTTACATGTTTTAGGATGGAAGACATAAAAAACTCATGAGCCTCTTCCATAACTTAAACTCATTAACAAATTTGGCATTTCTTGCTATGCACTATTTCCCGGCCTTCTTATTGCTAGCATTTCTTGTGAAACAAAACACATGGGGCTTCTCTTCCAAGTCATTGCCTATCCCCAGAATAATCCATACTCTTCAAAGCTGACATTAATTGTGATATCTTGGTAATATATATAACTGGTCAAATCTGATTATGAGAAAGTTATTAATCGATAGTTCTCGTTTTCTTGGATTTAATCACTTTTTTTTTAATTTTTGAAAGTTGAATTAATTAAACTGGTATACTTTTTAAACATTTTTACCTAGTTTAACCCAGATTTAATAAGGTTTGACCATCCCAGAAAAAATTAGTGGTGCAATTTGGGCGGGCTGGACGGGCCCAAGGGTTAGACCATGACTAATCCGCTCTCAAAAAGTCATGCCCATATCCAGCTCAGCCCATCTACGGGCCAAATAATATGTGTCAACGCCAAGCCTATCAAAATTTTGGTGAACACGGGCTGGATGCGGACTGTCCATGGTTACAAATTACTTTTTTTTTTGTTAAACAATTTCAAAACATATCATTGACCATCAAATTCTACAATTTAGTCATAATAATAAAATAAAGTACATTAAAGTCTCAAAATGAACTTAAAAATAAGCATAGAAACAACTATTTGGGACAAAATGAGAGAGAAAAAGACAAGAATCTCTAATCCTATAATAAGAAATAAAGTAGAAAAGTAAAGTCTTCAAAGATCTCTAAACATGAACAAAAGTGGGAACCGTCGTTCAACCTGGTTCAGAAAAATAAGACAAGAATATGAGCATATCTTTCGCTTTGAGACTTTGACTTTGACTTTGACTTTGTTAAAGTGGGGGCTGAGAGTTCAGAAAGTACAAAAAAGAAATAGACTATTATTCTATTAGATTAAGAGTTTAAGGGTCGAGATTATATAGATTTATGTGATTCACGGTTTTTAATGACTAAATAAAACAAAATAAATATATATTGTGTTTGTGTATGTGTGTGTAATAGTTAAACGAGCTGGTTTTTTCATGAGTTAGATGGGCTTGTAGAAATCTTTGCTGATGTCCAGTCCATATTTTTTACGAGCTCAAAATTTTGAGCCCACATCCACCATGGTCACTACAAAAATAAGTCCATACTCATATTTTTGCGGGCTGGCACGGGTTGTCCACAGGTTGCCCGACTCAAGTTGCACCCCTATAAAAAATACCACCTGACAAATGCTAACATGTGGCTACTTGAATATATATATATATATATATATATATATATATATATATATATATATATATATATATATATATATATATATATATATATATAGGAGCTGATCCACTGCTAGCGCTGTTGGGCCGTCCGCTACGTAATGTAGCGGACGATTTTTTCCCCATCCGCTACATTATGTAGCGGACGGTGAAAAAATTCGCTGTTGTGGCGTGCGATCTGGCAGTCCATTCTCGCCCGTGGACGGCCAGATCGCGCTAGTAACTTAGGTTAAGTTGTTAGCACTAGCAGTGGATCAGCTCCATATATATATATATATATATATATATATATATATATATATATATATATATATATATATATATATATATAGGGGAGCCGATCCCTATCTACCGGTGGAGAAATATTTCTCCACCAGATCTGAGACCGTCCACGTTGTACAATATTCGATTTAGATCAATTTTTGTGTCACAGATTTTCACCTAACCGCCTATCTTACTAGCGGTTGGTCACTTTTCCAAATCTACCCTTTAATCCTTATCATTTCCATTTTCCAAGATATGCTTTCTCGATTTTCTCCGCCCAGAGCTTTCTCTCCCCTCTCCTCTCTCTCTCTCTCTCTCTCCCTTCTCCTTCTCTGTGGCTCTTTGTTCTCAGGCTCCGAACCAAGACTCTGACTGACGACATGTAACGTACCGGGGCAGAGGAAGCATCGTTGGGATACTTAGCTCAATAAACAAAGACGGCACCATTTGGGCTCAGTTGTAATTTCCCTTTAAAGGGGGAAGCAGAACTTGTACTCGGCATGCATGAAATGAAATCATAAACCTTTTTCTCTCTCTCTAAGAAATTTTCCTTCTTCTCTCTCAATTCTCAGCTTATATCTCCTTCTCTCAGCTCATCTCTCCCTAGTTTCAATCCTGCAATTCCAAATTGAAGCTCGAAATCACCATGGTAGTAGCGTTTCCTGACTGATACGCTACAAATGGTATCAGAGCCTCTTAATTGGGGCCTGAACCAGTCCTTAATTGTAAGAAATTTTCACTTCCTGCACTACACCAGTTTGCAAATTCAGTGAGTAATTGAAGATGTCTTGTTCTGTGAAGAACACTCCAATTTCTGAAGCTGAGGGTCACGAATTCCTAGAGGTAATGGGAAATCGGTTGGCGGCATATGATGTCCGTATGGCTTCTATCGAAGCTGCCATAAGGGATTTGCAAAGAAGCAACTCTGCATTGCTCCAGAGTTTCACAGAAATCAAGTTTCAATTAATGAACTGCATGGCACATATCAACTCAACCATAGAACCTCCACCGCGTCAAGGTCAAGGTGAATCTAGCCAAAGCCAATTCTAGTATTACATGGATATGCGAAACTCTACTCCTCATTCAAATGCAAAGTTAAACGCAACCAACACGCAGTCGGCAAATCATGCAAGGACGAGCGAAATGCAGTTCTCTGTGGAGCATCTACAAGGTAAACCACCTCCTATCATTCAGTATCGCAATCATACCACAAAATATCTAATGGAGCTAGATAAAGAAGAGGATCAGTTCATTGATGCTCTACGCTGCTGTGAGATTGAGTGCCAAATTCAAGGTCAAAATATGATAGAAGATGATATTTGGCAGATCGAGCAATCACACAATATTTCATTGATGAACCTTTTCTCGTATCGAAAACAAATGTCATCCGTCCGTAAATACGTAGATGATTTTCTGTTGCTTAGGTCTTGGGTTTCAATTTATCTAGGACGAGAACCTTCTGAGGAAATCACTGTCAAATGATTCAAGACACAATACGGCGGCAGATGGAGATGCATCGGACGCGGGAGAACACTCACCGATTATTGCAGATGGTGATTATCTTGTTTTTCCTGGAAGTGGTAATCAATTTAAAGACGAAGTCAATAATTACATCGACTATATAGAGAAGATACCGCCAAGTACTGGCTGGGCGAAGCACAGATATTTTAGATGTTGGTGCCAGAGTTGCTAGCTTTGATGGCTATTTGGTGGCCAAAGGCTTTATTACTATGTCATTTTCTCCAAGGGATGAAAATGAAGCTCAGAGCCAGCTTGATGAAAAGAACAAGGCATTCTACTCAAAAGTTGTTGGTACAGGTGCTCAAAGTTCCCTCAGTACGTTTGTGTTTGATCCGGGTGGAGAAGTTAAAAGGCTAAACGATGGGCAGCTTGGGTTCCCATCCTTGAGGACAAGGATGATCTCAAGGGGTTGGGAATGTAACGTACCGGGGCAGAGGAAGACAGCATCGTTGGGATACTTAGCTCAATAAACAAAGACAGCACCGTTTGGGCTCAGTTGTAATTTCCCTTTAAAGGGGGAAGCAGAACTTGTACTCGGCTTGCATGAAATGAAATCAGAACCTCTCTCTCTCTAAGAAATTCTCCTTATTCTCTCTCAATTCTCAGCTTCTATCTCCTTCTCTCAGCTCATCTCTCCTTAGTTTCAATCCTGCAGTTCCAAATTGAAGCTAAAATCACCATGGTAGTAGCGTTTCCTGACCGATACATTACAATTGGTATCAGAGCCTTTCGAGGCCTGAATTGGAAACTAGTAGCCCATATATTCAACAACCAATTCTCCCTCCACCTTCCAAACAGCCAGAATCAACAGGCATGTCAAGTTTAGGAGAAGCCTCCATTGGAGATACACTGAGGAGTCTCAAAGATCTCATGTCTGAGTTGAGGAACTCCATGGAGCAGACCAACTCCAACACAGAACCTCCACCGCGTAACTCAGCAAATTGAGATGAATTTAGCCATAGCCAGTTCCAGTATTACATGGATCTACCAAAGTTTACTCTTCAATCAAATGCAAAATTAAATGCAACTAGCAAACAGTCGGTGGATCGTGCGACGAGCGAAATGCAGCACTCTGTGGAGCATTTACAAGGTACATCACCTTCTATCATTACCACAGAATATGTAATGGAGCTATATGAAGAAGAGGATAAATTCATTGCTGCTCTTCGCTGCTGTGAAATTGAGTGCCGAACTCAAGGTCAAAATCTGACGGAAGATGATATTTGGCAAATCGAGCAATCATACAATATTTCCCTGTTGAATCTCTTCTCGTATCGGAAACAAATGTTATCCGTCTGTAAGTATGCAGATGATTTTCAACTACTGAGGTCGTGGGTTTCAATTTATTTAGGAAGAGAACCTTCTGAGGAAATCACTGTCAAATGTTTTGTTGATGGTCTCAAGGCCGAAATCAAAGATATGGTGCAAAAATGTAGCCCGTTGTCCTTATCAACAGCCTTTTTGTGGCTAAATACGAGGAAGCTGCCTGTGAAGTCAAGGTGTTTGACGAAAAGTCTAAGAGAATGCTCAGTGGCGATTGCTCTTTTATTTTTGTTTCTGAATCAACATCTCAAACTATGGAAATGACAAATGATTTAGTACACAATTCTGCGGCAGACAGAGATATATTGGAAGTGCGAGAATACTCACCGAGTGTTGAAGATGGTGATGATCTTGTTTTTCCTGGAGGTGGTACTCAATTTAAGGATGGAGCCAATCATTATCTTGACTATGTAGAGAAGACACTGCCAATTACTGACTGGGTGAGGCACACAAATGTTGTACTAGATGTTGGTTATGGTGATGCTAGCTTTGGTGGCTATGTGCTGGAGAAGGACGACTCTATTACTTTGTCATTTGCTTCAAGGGATGTGCATGAAACTCAAATACAGGTTCACTGTGGTGCAGATGGTGGAAAACCATTAATAAAATCCAACAGGATTCTTAGGAATGCCATTAGCTGCGTTGAGAAAATATATAGGGAAATGGGTAGTGATATTAGATCAAGTCATTTTGATGAATCTGGCATTCTGAAGGGCAAAGGTCAGCATGCTGTTTTGAGGGACTGCATTGAGCATCTCAAGTTAAAGTTCGTAGATAGTATAGTTCTTGGGGAAAAATTACTTGTCATTTCCTTACTTGGTGGTAGAATCAAGCGGCTTCAAGGACCCCTAACCACGTTTGTGTTTGATCCCGGTGGAGAAATTTAAAGGCTAAATGATGGGCAGCTTAGGTTCCCATCCTTGAGGACAAGGATGATTTCAAGGGGTTGGGAATGTAACGTACCGGGGTAGAACCCAAGACCAAACGCAGCCGTTTACTACATTTTTCATTATCCGTTCTAAATGTGATAATTAGCGACGCTTACGGTTATTCAGTTTGTTACCAACCTCTCTATATAAGAGGTGTGAATCTCTTACTGAGAGATATGAAAAATGTGAAATGAAATGACCAAAGCCTCGTTCTCTCTCTAAGCTGTTTCTGTTCTCTCTCTTTCTCTCCATCATTTCTGAAGTTTCTCTCTCTCTAGCTCTCTCTCGTCATTCTCCTTCTCCGTGCTTCAATTTTCAGCTCAAACACCATAGCTGAAACCTCCAAAAGACCATGGCCAGTAACGTCTCGGTCTCGATACGTTACAATTTGGAAACGCTACTACCATGGTGATTTCGAGCTTCAATTTGGAATTGCAGGATTGAAACTAGGGAGAGATGAGCTGACAGAAGGAGATAGAAGCTGAGAATTGAGAGAGAAGAAGGAGAATTTCTTAGAGAGAGAGAAAGGTTTCTGATTTCATTTCATGCATGCCGAGTACAAGTTATGCTTCCCCCTTTAAAGGGAAATTACAACTGAGCCCAAACGGTGCCGTTTTTGTTTATTGAGCTAAGTATCCCAACGATGCCGTCTTCCTCTGCCCCGGTAGGTTACATGACACCACCACAGCCCGATGATCATGCTGCCATCACGTCACCATCGCCGACGCATCTCATCACGGATGCCACCATCGTTGCATCTCATCGTCAATGCCACCGTCGTCCCATCTCATCGTTGATGCCATCGCCGTCGCATCTCATCTCTGAAGCCACTATCGTCGCTGTTGCATATGCCCATCCCACATGCGGCTGCCGTCGCCACCACATCTCTTCGCCCATATCTCAACCGGATCTGGTGGTAGCCCATGCTACCGCCACCACATCTATTGCCACCGCATCGCCATCTCCTTCTGCCTCTTTCGATTGCCTCATCGATCGTTCATCCAGCCGGAGTTGAAGATACATTTATTTTTACTTTTTTTTTATTTTCTTTGGATCTGTTTCAATTTTCCAATTTGTATCATTATTAAGTTTTGAATTAAATTGTTATGTATTTTTTGCCATACTTGACATGTAATTTGGTTTGATTTTGATTGGTATGGAATTTTTGGCATTATAGACATATAATTGAGTCTGAGTTTGAGTTTGATTGGTACCGATCTTGAGTTTGAATTGCACAAATGAATAGATCTCGAGAGAGAGAGAGAGGATTAAAAAAACCCTAGAAATTCAAGAATTGCAATCATACAACCGCCACTAAGTGTAGCGGTTGGGGACTATTGCCAATTGCTACACTTTGTAGCGGTTGGGGGGAAATTGGTGGGCCCCCGACCGCTACAAAGACCAGTAGTTGCGATTTTTTTTTACTTTCCATGGACATTTTTGGGATTTTTGCAACCGTTTTAAAGAGTGGCGGTCGTAACTTTTTCAGACAAAAAAAAAAATCTGGATCAACCACGAGTACACGTGGATGGCTAGATTATGGTGAAGAAATAGCTATTTCTTCACCGGTGGGTGTGAATCGGCTCTCATATATGTATATATATATATATATATATATATATATATATGAGCCATAAATGATGTTAAGCATTAATTTACTTGAATCATTCGAAGAATGGCAATTATGGACTCTATTTATGTACTCATGTATTGCTGAAACCTGGTCATTTGCATCCCCATACTAATTTGTTTTTCAATTTGTTCTTTCATTAATTCCATCATTGGTATTGAGACCAATAAATATGACGATATACACTTCAATGTTTCATTCGGTTCAACTTGTTTTTCTGTTTATTACACATATAAATAGAGGTGGAACCGTGTCATAGCAAGTGGAATAATTGTCGGACATAGAAACTTCAAAGTCATTTGTAGTTTAGAGTATGCAATAATTTAACTTTGTGTGTGTGTGTGTTTTATTAGTATATATTAGCAGAAATATTAGAGGCTTGGGACTTATTTTTCAAAGGAATATCATAAAGTCTTATAAAGAAACTTATTTGTCTATGAGGATATAAGAGTCTTTTTCAAGCGGCTCACATACAATTATTGCTTATTCAAAATTCATAAAACTTCTATTAATTTGTTTTGCATTAATTGGGTCTCATTATAAGATGCGTATCATGTGATGCCAGCACACATGTTAGCATGAACCTTACTAAAAAGCTATAGGGAGGGCTTGAAAACAAAATGCTTATACCAATTATAGCATGAATAAATGACTGGTTCGCCAACCTTGTTTAATTCGTATCTCTTAATTAATAACAAGTGCATATCCACTTATAAATCGTTTTTTTTTCATTTGAATAAAAAAATTAAAGCATTTGTATGAGATTCGTAGAGATGATTCAAATGACCTAACTCGTGTAGTGCAAAGAATCATTGCTAAGCAAGAGAAAGTGGATCTCTTTTTTGACCTTCTTGGGGACTTTAAATCATTGTATGCTTAAAACCTGCTTAATTCCGATTCTTAGTCTCTTTGACTCTCACTTTTCACCGGTTATTATTTGCCATTGATGGGCATGTTGCGGTGACAAGTTTTATGGACATGTAGTTCTCTATGTTTCGCTTGAATCAAATGAATGGTTGGTTGTAGTTCTATGAATGATCTACAATGATGAATTATTTATGTTTAAGCTCATGAGTTATTGGATTTATGTTTGTGATCGGGTACACATGTTTTTTTAGCATGGTCATGCTTGGATTGCGCTTTTATTTTTAATAATGAAGTCTGTCAGTTATTATGAACTAAAAGAAAAAGGAAAAAGGACGGGGGTTGCATTATGGAAAAGAAAATGATGGAGAAGGGACTTAAAATTTTCTTTTATGGCGTCCGGCCTAATTCCGTTCTCTTATCAAACACATGTAATACAATAAATACTTATCCGACATGCAATTGGGGTCTAGTTTAAATGTTAGACATGATTTATATTGTCGGCCGAATCCACAATTTTTTTTGTCCTAACTTATCATGTCTTACTCGATTGAACAATACTGAGCGCTAAAGCACCCATAACAAGTATAGTCCTAGGTATGTTTAAAACTCATTTTAGTTTTTATTTTCAGAAAAATTAAAACCAAGACCTCTTTGAGTGTTCAGTTTTTACAAAATTGATGGGCGATTTGATATAGTTTTGCATAAATTGGTTTTTACTTTTGTTTTTTTTCCCCAACTTTTACTCTCTTCTATTTTATTTAATTTTTTTAATACTTGAGAGCTTCTTCTGTACTCTTATTCAACAACAAAAAGTGCCCCACCACGTCCAACACATTTCATTTGCCACCGCCCAACCACTGCTATGACGGTAACACACTAAATTGCGAATTATGACTTCATTAGATTGATTGATTTGGAATTTACCTGGGCAAATCGAGGATAAGGTTTGTTATAGGAACAATGATGGCCGGTATAATGGTGATTTGAATTTAAAAGAGTGGTGGTGCCTTGGTGGTGACTGATGTCAGAGGGTTTGGTGTTCGGCAGTATGAGTCAGTGGTGGTGGTGGTTATTAGTGACTATATTTGTTGGTGGTGTTGACAAGTTTGGGTGTGTTGATCAGTGGTGGCGGCAGATAGGTGGTAAGTGGCTGTAGTGGTTGGCAGTGTTTATCTTTAGTGTTCGGGGTGTTGGTCAGTGGCTATATTGGTGTGGTGGTGGTCAATAGGTATTGTGGTCGACTATGTTGGTCGTTTGGTGTTCTAATTAGGTGATAGGTGTTGGTGATGAAGATCGAAGGAAATAAGAGATATAAAATGCTTTCTATTGTGGATGAAATTTGGGATTCATTCGTGAATAGAGCTGCACAATAAAAACAACACCGGTGACTCGCCGGAAAGATTTCCTGCAGGAAATCTCCGATACTTAAGTCAGAATAAACTCAAGACAGATTTAGTGTAAACTCTGATTAAGAGTCACTTACCCCCATCACCTTTCTCTCCTCCTTTTATATAGTCCTCTACCTAGTGGGTAGTTATTTTCTTTAATTTGGACGTTACCAGGTTCATGGGAGGTTACCTCCACTAATGGTCAGTTAATACTACTAAGTGGGGAGTTATTACCATAATGGTGGATGATTAAAACTTCCCACTTCCCCATTAGTGGCTTGACAGAGTTTTTGTTCCACAAGATGGTGACACGTGGCACCATCTCGTGGGTGATATTTTTCTTCTACATCATTTGCCCCCCATTCCATGTTGTCTGGGAAGAATATGGAATTATTCTTGGGTTTTTAAGAGATCTTCCACTCAGCACTGTTAATAGCTAGAATCCCTTCGTTTTACTCGGTATGGCAAAGGACGGACATCATAGGTTGCCGAGTTGACACTACTAAGAGCTCATCTATTCGGCTCGGCCGAACGGGAGTATTACTCGTCTATTCGTCTTGACTGAGTGGAGGCATTGTGAGATGCTCGCCTACTTAGCCTGGCCGAGTAGAGGCACGGTGAGGTGATCATCTACTCTGCTTGGGTAGAGGCGTGTGGTCTAATGTGCTCGTCTGCTCGGCAGAGGCTAGGACCAAAGTAGCTCGTCTACTCGGTTAGAGTAGAGGCGTGTGGTCCATGCGCTCGTCTGCTTGGCAGAGGCTAGGACCAAGGTAGCTCGTCTACTCGGCTAGAGTAGAGGCATGTGGTCCATGCGTTCGTCTGCTCGACAGAGGCTAGGACCAAAGTAGCTCGTCTGTTCGGCTACGTTGTAGTCATCGTCGTGGGGTAAATAAGTAATTTTGCCCCCATTCATTTTATTGGATCTTGCCACGTGGTTAGGGTAATCTAATGGTCATGAGATCTCATCTATTGGATGAGTTTGTTATTATTATATAAGGGGTAGAACCTTTTTCCCTCTCCATAACTTCTCATTTCTTAAGTGCTGTTGAGAGAGAGAGAGGCGATTTGGAAGCTTCATTCCAAGGAGGATTCTAAAGAGTTTGAAGGTTTTTCTTCTTTTTCAAGTAAGATTCAAAATTTTCTTCTAGTTTTCTCTTAAGATCTCTCGTTTTGATCTAAAATTATGTCCAACGAGGATGAAGAACATGTTTCTGAGCCTAACGCTGACATACAAGGTGTTAGGAAAGAGCCTACCTTTGATCCTTTATTTTTAGAAACCGGAGTTCCCTTGGTTCCTTTTCAAGAGTCAAGGGGGTCCCCGCTAATAAAAGTCTTAAGGGAAAGTGCTCAGTCTCCTAAGTCTTTTGATGCGCACACACTTAGAAGCAAGTTGAGTAGTTATGACCTGAAACTTCTACGGGAGCGTTGTGAAATTCCGCCGATTATAAAACTTAGGCTTCCTGATAAGAATGAATCATCTAATATGACTACAATCGACGAGATTGGTGTTTATTGGGACATGTTCGTCAATGGCTTTAGAGTTCCTCTTCATCCTTTCTCTATCAAAGTTTTGAACGCTTATGGGCTTGCGCCCAACCAATTTTCTCCTCACGCATGGCGCTTTATAAGTTTCTTCATCTACCAATGCCATAAACTAGGTTTAAATCCTAGGATTAGAGTATTCAGATGGTTTTTTACTACCTGTACAATAACTAATCAAGTAGGTTGGTATTTTTTGAGTCGATGCCCAAAGGCCGAAGCCAACCTATTTTCGCACCCTCCATCATCCAATCACCATTGGAAGGAGAGATTTTTGTTTGTTAAATTGCCTAAGTCTCAAAGGAGCGAAGTCTGTAATGTATGGCTCCCCGAGTGCGAGACTAGAGCTTGTAATAAATTAAAAGAAACGACTTGCGGAGACTGACCTTGAGCACATTGAGAAGCTTAAGGGGGCTGAGCCTTTAAAATCCAGATATCCTTTGAGTAATGTTCAGCTCCATGAGTGTGGCATCATCGTTTCCCCTAAGCCTCAAGATCTTGTCGACAAAGAAGAGGCATAGGGCAAAAATGATCCTGGTAAAGCTCTTTCCAAACCTTGAGTTCGCCTGATTGTAAATGGTAATCTTACCTCTGTTTTGCATGTAGAAAACACGTCGTCATGAGCGTAAGGAGATCCGCCACTATTCAATACCCAAGGAGTTTTGGGAGACATAATTCCTGATGAGCTAGCTTCGATACATGGTGTTGAGGAGGAGGAGATGCAGGACTTGGATTTTGATGCATTGGTTTCTGGGTCTCAGCCAAAGGTGACAGAGACTCAAACCAAAGGCTTTGTTTTGGGCTTGACTCCCTTGGACAAGTCTAAAGAGACTTCCAAGAAGCGAAGAGTCTCGGGCAAAGCTGGGAATAGAGCTACATCATCCTCCGTTCGTCCCGATACCCCGCATTGCCCTACCTGGGGAGTATCTATTAACGAGTCAGTGTTCAAGTCTCCATACACGGCATGGGATTGGTCTAGCCATGCAATCATTCCCATGGATAGGAAGACATTGTCTGGCTACGGCGTCACAGAGACAGCCAATGGGATGGTCCAGCTAATGTCCCAGGTTTATTTTTTCTCTCTTCTTTCCTTTAAAAACTTTGTTGTTTGATCCTAACTCTGTCGTATAGGCTATGGCGCATGTGCAAATTGGTGCAGAGAAGCTAATTGCTGCAGACAAAGTTTTGGATGAGGAGAAGAAGAAAGTAATGATAGAGAATAACTTTTACAGGGAGGCTGAGAAGAAAGTTGAAGATTTGAGTAAGAAGGTAGAGCGATTGGAGCTATCCAACACTGGGCTGACCACAAAGAATGCCAATCTATTAGCTCACGTTAATGATTTGGAGGCCGAGAAGTCGTCGGTAGCTCTTCAGGCTGTGCAACTATTCAAGAGATCCAAGGTTTTCCTGGACCAACGTCTCCGTGACTCCAAAGGGGCATTTGTGCATGGTTATAACGAATGTAAGAACGATATCTCGAAAGATCATCCTGAGCTTGACATGAACATCTATGAGCATAAGTTTGCCCGAGAGGTTGCTGCAGAAGGCAAGAATCGGGCCGAAGAAGTCGAACGTAAGAAATCAACTAGTTCCCAGTCACTCACTAGTCCTTCTATGAGCCGCAGTTTAGGTGCTTCCAGGTCAACGTTGTGGCTGTTTCAAGGCTGCAACTGCCTTTGACTGAAGGTTGCTCTCAAGAGATGGAGTTACCAGCCGATGTTGCTGAGTAGAATGATTAGACTAGGATTGCCTTGTCTATTGGATTTAGCCTTGTTGATATCTTTTGTAATTTTGTTACCTTGGAACTTCAACGTGTAAACTCTCAGCTTTTAATGCAATCAAGGTTTTATTCTTGCGCATTCTTGTTTGCAAACCCTTCTTATTCATAATAAAGATAAGTACATCTGCGGCCATATGACGCAAAGTAAAGAATGCAAAGAAAACTAGGCTGTGATAAGCCATAGTCTTACAAAAGTGATCTAAGCATGAGTAAGATCTAGTATGTGACCAAGTGTGAAGTGTAGAGTGCGTATGGCCCCCCGGTCTTGCTCATGCGTAGTAGCGCCTTAAATTTGTGGCATTCCATGTACGAAGAATTGCTTTGCGGTCCATATTTTCCAAGTGATAAGCTCCTGGGCCTCCCAGCTTTACAACTTTATATGGGCCTTCCCAGTTTGGTGCTAGTTTTCGAATGGCGTCTCGTGGTGCAAAGGCTTCGATGCGGCGCAGGACTAAGTTGTCTACTCGGAACATTCAAGAGCGTAGTCGTTGATTATAAATCAAAGGGCAGGCCCTGACAAATTTCATTGTTGAATGCACCTTCCATATTGAAGACGAGGAGTCTCTCCATTCCGCCCAACCTAAATTGTTCACTTGGACACTCTTTGTGGATGGATCGTTGAACACAAGTGGGAGTGGTGCGGGGTTGATCCTTAACGGACCAGACGGCCTGACCAAAGAATACGCTCTTTGCTTTGACTTCCAAGCTTCCAACAATGAAGCAGAATACGAAGCTTTGATAGCAAGCATGCATCTTGCTCATGCCATGCGTGCAACATCCCTTCACGCCTTCAGTGATTCAGCGCTTGTTGTAAAGCAGATGTCGGGAGAGTACGAAGCCAAAGGTCCAAAGATGGCCAATTATTTGCGTAAAGTGAAAGAGGTAGCGCGTTCACTCTCTTCAAGATCACGCAGATCTTCAGAGAAGACAATACTTCTGCAGATGCACTCTCAAGGTTGGCCTCTCTTGATCCATTAGGTTTTGGCCGCACCATCCATCTTGAACTTTTGCATGAGCCAAGTATTACGACAAAGAAATTTATGCAGACCGAGCATGAACCATCATCGATTGATCCCATCAAGGCCTACCTTCAGGACGGCACATTACCTGCCGACCGGAAGCAAGCCAGGAGTATCATTCTCTATTCGGCTTGGTATGCTATTGTGGATGATGTATTATACAAATGTTCCTTTACACTTCCTTATCTCCGTTGCCTCACCCCCTCAGAGGCCAACTATTCTTTGCGGGAAGTCCATGAAGGCATTTGCGGACAACAATTAAGAGGACAAGCATTAGCACACAAGGTCCTTCAACAAGGCTATTATTGGCCGATAATGCATCGTGATGCTTTGGACTATACTAAAAAATGTGATGCTTGCCAACACTTATCCTCAGTCCCCAAGCAATCGACAAGCCCCTTATCATCGCTGAGTAGTCCTATACCTTTTCCTATGTGGGGAATGGACATCATGGTTCCTTTCCCCTCAGTTACAGCTCAGCGTCGATTTGTAATTGTGGCAATTGATTATTTCACCAAGTGGGCAGAAGCTGAAGCCCTAGACACAATTACTGAAAAGAAGTGTGAAGACTTCTTCTGGCGCGCCATTGTTTGTCGCTTTGGAATTCGACGGGTGCTCGTCATAGATAATGGAAAACAGTTCGTTAACCTAACCTTTCAGACTTTTTGTGCTAATTTATCGATCGAGCAACGCTTCACTTCCGTAGCACACCCGCAGTCAAATGGACAAACTGAAGTTATAAATTGCACGCTTCTCCAAAGGATAAAGAAGAAGCTTGACGGTGCAAAAGGCATATGGGTCGATGAATTGCCCAAAATCCTTTGGGCTTACAATACCACTACACGGACCCCTACAAGAGAGACACCTTTTAGTTTGTCATTTGGCATGGAGGCATTAATTCCCGTTGATATTGGATTACAATCTATTCATCTAACCACGTATGACCCAGTCCAGAATGAAGAGGCCCTTCGGGCAAATCTTAATCTCATCAATGAGGGGCGCGAACAAGCAGCAATGCCCCTTGCAGCTTATCAACATCGAGTCTCCAAGTTTTATTATCAATGAGTACGCCCTCAAATGTTCCAAGTAGGCGACTTAGTCCTACACAGCATCAAAGCCTCCGCACCACGAGACGCCATTGGAAAACTAGCTCTAAATTGGGAAGGCCCATATAAAGTTGTAAAGCTGGGAGGCCCATGAGCTTATCACTTGGAAGATATGGATGGCAAAGCAATTCCTCGTACATGGAATACCATAAATTTAAGGCGCTACTACGCATGAGCAAGACCGGGGGGCCATACGCACTCCACACTTCACACTTGGTCACATACTAGATCTTACTCATGCTTAGATCACTTTTATAAGACTACGGCTTATCACAGCCTAAATTTCTTTGCATTATTTACTTTGCGCCATATGGCCGTAGATGTACTTATCTTTATTGTGAAAAGCAAACAAGAATGCGCAAGAATAAAGCCTTGATTGCAATAAAATCTGAGAGTTTATACGTTGAAGTTCCAAGGTAGCAAAATTACAAAAGATACCAACAAGGATAAATCCAATAGACAAGGCAATCCTAGTCTAATCATTCTACTCAGCAACATTTGCTGGTAACTCCATCTCTTGAGAGCAACCTTCAGCCAGAGGCAGTTGCGGCCTTAAAACAGCCACAGACGTTGACCCGGAAGCACCTAAAATATGGCTCATAGAAGGACTAGCGAGTGCCCGGGAACTAGCTGTTTTCTTACGTTCGGCTTCTTCGGCCCGACGCTCGCCTTCTGCAATAAACTCTCGGGCGAACTTATGCTCATAGATGCTCATGTCAAGCTCAGGATGATCTTTTGAGACATTGTTCTTACATTCATTATAACCATGCAGAAGTGCCCCTTTGGAGTTACGGAGACGTTGGTCCAGGAAAACCTTGGATCTCTTGAATAGTTGCACAGCCTGAAGAGCTACCGACGACTTCTCGGCCTCCAAATCATTAACGTGGGCTGATAGATCGGCATTCTTTGTGGTCAGCCCACTGTTGGACATCTCCAATCGCTTTACCTTCTTACTCAAATCTTCAACTTTCTTCTCAGCCTCCCTGCAAAATTTGTTCTCTATCATTACTTTCTTCTTCTCCTCGTCCAAAACTTTGTCTGCAGCAATTAGCTTCTCCACACCAATTTGCACCTGCGTCATAGCCTATACGATAGAGTTAGGATTAAACAATAAAGTTTTCAAAGGAAAGAAGAGAGAAGAAATAAACCTGCGACATTAGCTGGACCATCCCATTGGTTGTCTCTGTGACGTCGTAGCCAGACAATGTCTTCCTATCCATGGGAATGATTGCATGGCTAGACCAATCCCATGTTATGCGGGGAGACTTGAATACCGACTCGTTAATAGATACTCCCCAAGCAGGGCGATGCGAGGTATCAGGACGAACGGAGGATGGTGTGGCTTTACTCCCAACTCAACTCGAGACTCTTCGCTTCTTGGAAGTCTCTTTAGACTTGTCCACGGGAGTCAAGCCCAAAACAAAGCCTTCGGTTTGAGTCTCTGTCACCTTTGGCTGAGACCCAGAAACTAATGCATCAAAATCCAAGTCCTGTATCTTCTCCTGCTCACACCATGCATCAAAGCTAGCTCATCAGGAGTTATGTCTCCCAAAAATCCTTGGGCATTGAATAGTGGCGGATCTCCTTGCGCTCGTGACGACATGTTTTCTGCATGCAAAACAGAGGTAAGATTACCATTTATGATCAGGCAAACTCAAGGTTTGGTAAGAGCTTTACCAGGATCATTTTTGCCCTCTTCCTCTTCCTTGTAGACAAGATCTTGAGGCTTAGGGGAAACGATGATGCCACACTCTTGGAGCTGAACATTACTCAAAGGATATCTAGATTTTAAAGGCTCAGCCCCCTTAAGCTTCTCAATGTGCTCAAGGTCAGTCTCCGACAAGTCCGTTTCTTTTAATTTATCACAAGCTCTAGTCTCGCACTCGGGGAGCCGTACATTACAGACTTCGCTCCTTTGAGACTTAGGCAATTTAACAAACAAAAATCTCTCCTTCTAATGGTTGATTGGATGATGGAGGGTGCAAAAATAGGTTGGCTTCGGCCTTTGGGTGTCGACTCAAAAAATACCAAATTACTTGCTTAGATATTGTACAGATAGTAAAAAACCATCTGAATACTCTAACCCTAGGATTTAAACCTAGTTTATGACATTGGTAGATGAAGAAACTTATAAAGCGCCATGCGTGAGGAGAAAATTGGTTGGGCGCAAGCCCATAAGCGTTCAAAACTTTGATAGAGAAAGGATGAAGATGAACTCTAAAGCCATTGATGAACATGTCCCAATAAATACCAATCTCATCGATTGTAGTCATATTAGCTGATTCATTCTTATCAGGAAGCCTAAGTTTTATAATCGGCGGAATTTCACAACGCTCCCGTAGAAGTTTCAAGTCATAACTACTCAACCTGCTTCTAAGTGTACGCGCATCAAAAGGGCATAAGAGACTTAGCACTTTCCCTTAAGACTTCCTTAGCGGGGACCCCCCTTGACTCTTGGAAAGGAACCAATGGAACTCCGGTTTCTAAAAATAAAGGATCAATGGTGGGCTCTATCCTAACACCTTGTATGTCAGCGTTAGGCTTAAAAACATATTCTTCATCCTCATTGGACATAATTTTAGATCAAAATGAGAGATCTTAAGAGAAAACTAGAAGGAAAAGTTTGAAGCTTACTTGAAAAAGAAGAAAAACATTCAAACTCTTTAGAATCCTTTATGGAATGAAGCTTCCAAATCGCCTCTCGATCGGTCTTAGGTCCTCCAGAGATGGTGTTTATAACAGGTGGATCTTTTGGAGGTGCTTCGTGTGACCATGGTCCTTGTGAAAATGATAATATACTTGAGTATCTCTTATTTTTACTGATCCTCTCATAGGCTTGGGCCATTTGAGGTTGTTTTGTCCTTTGATTTGGTGAAGGATATGTTCACGAGTAGTGTTGAGATGAGTAAATGATTTGGAGATGAGTGCTCGTGGACGCTTGGGTTCGTCCTGATTCTTCCCTTCTAGACGATCTCACCTCTTCTGTACTGAATGAATCTCCTCTTGATGTGACGTCGTTGAATCTTCTTCTGCCCGAAGATACTTATCTACTCTGTCAAGGAGATCAGACATATTCTCTGGTGGGCGCTTGTTTGGAGAGAATCGCAAGGGCGTTCCTGGTCTAACTCCCCTGGTCATCACTGCAAAAGTCACTCCCGGATCTAGATGATCGATAAGGAGTTTTTTGGAATTGAAGCCAGCGTAGTATGACTTTAGACTCTCTTTCGGCCCCTGAATTATGCGAAAAAGGGCCAAAGAATTCTTCCTCTGCGCACGACTTGTGAGGAAGTTGCTTCGAAAGGATTCCGCCAACTGTGCCCAACAGGAGATGGAGCGAGGTGCAAGGTGTTGGAACCATACGTGTGCGGCTCCTTTTAATATTACAGGACAAACCCGACACTTGATCTGGTCAGGGACCATATGTAGGTTCATTCTTGAGGTAAAGCGTTCCAGATGTTCCATTGGGTCTCCTGTGCCATCATATGACTCACATGGAGGCATCTTGAAGTTCGGAGGAATTGGGAAGAGATCGATTTCCTCTGTAAATGGTCGTCCAACTATAATTGGGGCATTGGAGTAGCGCTCCGCTCTATTACCGCCTGTATTGGCATTAAGTGTTTCTGGTAGAGTGAGCCTCATAATAGTTCTCTTCGTGCCTCCTCCTAGACCTCGGATTCCGCCTTTCGTCATCGGATTCCTCATCTGTCATTTGTGTCACGTGTTGGTTGTGACTTGTTCGTTCTGGCGTCATAGAAGTGCCTGGAGGCCTGACTGGTTCTGCTTGTGGAGGCGGATTTTATATAGCAGCTTGTGGAGGCGGATTTTATATAGCAGCTTGTGGAGGCGGGTTTTCTATAACAGCTTGTAACTTTTCAATGGATTGTTGCATTGCGCGAATGAAAGCCATCATGTCGGTTTGGTTATCCATGGATGATGGAGTAGTGTTGATCACACCTCTTGTAGTGACACCGGTAGTGGGAGGTTCAGATACACCAACAGTTTGAAGTGGACGTAAAATGGTGTTTACAGATGGAGGGGTAAACGTTACAGCTAGTGGCACTACTGTTACAGATGCCGGTGCTGTTGCTACGGTAGTTGGTATCGTGACGAGGATTATGGGTACCGCCACTATGGTGGTTCGCGCCATAGTAGTGATTATTGGCGCACTTACGACCTTTTTGCCGCGATTGGGTGGTTGAGCTGCGGATACTCCACGAGTCGGGTCACGTACCAGTGTTGAAGATGACCCTGGTGGAGGGGCCCCACCTTGCTGAGCTTGTGAATTAGGGTTCTGAGACATGACCTATTCATGAAGTTGGTCGCACGGATGGCGCCAAAATGTTGTGGATGAAATCCGGGACTCGTTCGTGAATAGAGCTGCACAATAAATATAACACCGGTGACTCGCCAGAAGGATTTTTGGCGGGAAATCTCCGATGCTTAAGTCAAAATAAACTTAAAACAGATTTAGTGTAAACTCTGATTAAGAGTCACTTACCTCCATCACCTTTCTCTCCGACTTTTATATAGTCCTCTACCTAGTGGGTAGTTATTTTCTTTAATTTGGATGTTACCAGGTTCATGGGAGGTTACCTCCACTAATGGTCAGTTAATACTACTAAGTGGGGAGTTATTACCATAATGGTGGATGATTAAGACTTCCCACTTCCCTATTAGTAGTTTGACAGTTTTTGTACCACAAGATGGTGACACGTGGCACCATCTCGTGGGTGATATTTCTTTCCTACATCACTTTCAACAAAAGATGAAAGGCTGATCCCAAAGGAAAAAAAAAATGAAAATCGCCAACTCCAAAATGGAGTTTTAAAAAACAGCTTCATTTTGAAAACTAGTTTACAAAGTTGAAAGGAAAAAAAATTAACTAAAACTGTCTGTCTAATGCTATTTTTTGTCAATTTTTAAAACTAAAAATAAAAGCCTTTTCAAATGCTACCTGTTTTTTGTACTACCTCGAGACAAGAAATGGGCCAACATTCTACTCTTTAGTTTTATGTTGCATGGGTCAATATTCTTGCTTTTCTGACCTTTATCCATCTCCTGAAATTTTCAGCCCGCCTGTGAGCTTCCATTGTAATGGCTGTTCATTTTCATTCTCCTTTTTTTCCCATTTAACTTGGAGCATTAATGTTTGGTTCTTTTCGTTTTCTTTTTCCCTTTTTTTTGGGAGAAAGATGCAATGGATGGTTGATTTTAAAAGAAATAGGTATTTTAAGGTCAAGTTTAAAGAGAAAAAAACCCTACTCTTGAGCAAAATTAGCTTGTGATGGTGCTCATACCTTTCGTCTGGAAGGAAATGTAGTTTCTAATGTCCTTCTAATTATTTTGGGCTCTTTTAGCTTTATTGAGACGAAGAGTGATTCTTGAATGGTTCTTGACAATTTTCTCACTCTTCATATATATATATATATATATATATATATACATATATTGTTCCCAACCTACTCTAGTTGCACCCAAAGACCCACTGAGGGTCCCCATTTTCATGACACTTCCGCACAAGCAACAGTCAATGTTCAACGCTTCCAACTGGTCAAAACGTACACGCTCAAATCACGTGCACTTCTCACTCTTTTTACATGACTTCGTCACCAAGAAACTTATCCTTGCGCGATTGCTCATCATGCTCTGACCGTCAAAGTTTGCCCGTCGCCCGTCGGCGCTTATCGAAAGAAGTCAACCTCGGCCTTCCCCTTAGGATCAGCCTCGGCCTCGGCCTCCCTCTAGGGTCGGCCTTGGCCTTCCATACTTAGTATCTTCACTACTCTTCAAGGGACCAGACGTCACTCATCGACCTCCGTCGCCCAGAAGTCACTCCGCGACCCCCGTCATCCGAACGTCACTCCTCGACCCCCGTCGCGGACGTCACTCAGCGACCCCCGTCGCCCGGACGTCACTCCGTCACGCCCATGTGTCACGCCATTGATACAGTTGCACCCCCTAGCTCCCTGTCACACTATAGTGCCCACGACACCATACGCACTTCATCGTGCCCATGCGTCGCGCCACTAACACAGACGTGCCCCCGACACCTTACTCACTTCGCCGCACCCATGCACAGTGCTACTGATACAGCCTTGCCCCGAGGCTCTCTGTCACAATGTTGTGCCCCTGGGCACCATACACACTTCACCATGCATGCGCACCATCTCCATGACATGTGCCCCAGACACCACACACTCTGCCGCGCCCATGCGCCATGCTGCTGATACAGTCGTGCCCCCAGGCTCTCTTTCATAATGTCGTGCCCCGGGGCACCATACACACTTTACCGCGCCCATGCCCCATCTCCATGACATGTACCCCGGCACCAACTATTGTCCCGTGACGATCGTCGCGATGGTCGTCGTCGTGCCCATGCGCCACAATCATGTTACATGCCCCCGGGCACCACACTCATTCACCATACCATGTGCCCTCATCATGGACGTGTAACATGCTTCGACCCACTCTCCAGAGTGTGCAGCATCCCGCGGGGATAGGCGACTCTTCCGGGACACTATCTCCGCCAGAGAGCTCTTCAACTCCCCTTCTACCAGGTAGACGGCTCATCCTGAATGCTACCTCAGCCCGTCGGGTAGACGGCTCCTCCAGGATACTACCTTGACGCGCTTCGAGTGCTCCGGCACAAGGACTCACCCGCGAGGATAGGCGACTCCTCCGGGACACTATGCCTGCCAGGGAGCTCTTCAACTCCCCTTCTGCTAGGTAGACGGCTCCTCCAGGATGCTACCTCGGCCCGTCGGGTAGACGACTCCTCTGGGATGCTACCTTGACGTGCTCCGAGTGCTCCGGCACAAGGACTCACTCGTGGGGATAAACGACTCCTCCGGGACACTATCTCCGCCAAGGAGATTTTTAACTCCCCTTCTGCCTGGTAAACGGCTCCTCTGGGATGCTACCTCAGCCAGTCGGGTCGACGGCTCCTCCGGGATACTACCTTGACTCACTCCGAGTGCTCCAGCACAAGGACTCATCCGCGGGGATAGGCGACTCCTCCTAGACACTATCTCTGCCAGAGAGCTTTTCAAATCCCCTTCTGCCAGTTAGATGGCTCTTTCGAGATGCTACCTCGGCTGGCCAGGTAGACAGTTCATCCAGGATGCTACCTCAGACTGTGGAACAGATGACTCTTTCGAGACACTATCTCCGCCAGGGAGCTTTTTAACTTCTCTTTCGCTAGGTAGACGGCTCCTCCGGGATGCTACCTTGATGCGCTCCGAGTGGTCCAGCACAAGGACTCACCCGCGGGATAGGCGACTCCTCTGAGACACTATCTCTAACAGGGTGTCTTCATGACTGGCCTACGTGTTCCGGCACTGGGGGCTCGCGTTGGCAGCACCAGGGACTATGACCCTCGGGTCACTCTGAGACATGAGCAGGTCTTCGGAAGGCATCGTGCCTAGTCCACCTAGCAACTGGGCGTCAGGTCTTCCCCACCGCTGCCAGGCCTGTGGAACTTTGCAAGGGCTTGGATTTGTGGCTAGATTAAGGGGGTTCTCTGGCCACACCGACGCTGTGGGAGCCAATCTTTCCAGACAGACAGAGCGACGCTGTGAGAGAGTAGGCCGTGTGAATATGCAATCTGACAGTCCCTGGAGCATCGGCTGCTGTGGACCCCCTAGGTGACATGTCACTCCCGGGGAGTACCACGTGTCGGTAAATGACATCATCATCTCAACCTCTATAAATAGAGGTCTTGAGAATTCATTTGGGAGGTTTTGGACATTTTTTTTATGGTTAGACATTCTCAGAACATTTTCACTTTCTCACTCTAGAATTCTAAAGAGAGAAACATATAGGACCCTAACTCTGGACCTAAGCATCAGACCGTGACTGTTATCATGTATTCATCCTGCGCCATCGCCCTCGCAGCACTGCCACCCTCAAGCTCTGTCTGGGAAGCCCTTGGTCTTTGCCCTTACTCCACCCTTGCTGTGTCCCACATTATAACACTTAACATCTGACTCGGACTGCATTCCTTATAGTACCTCCACGTCGACTGCGAATTCACTTCCCTTGGCATCATATATACATATATATATATATATATATATATATATATATATATATATATATATATATATATATATATATATGTATACATATATACAGATACATACACATGTATATATATACATATATATATATATATATATATATATATATATATATATATATATATGTATCTGTATATATGTACACATATATACATACATATATATGTTTAATTATATATATGTATATATATACATATACATATGTATACACATATGTATGTATACACATATGTATATACATATGTGTATATATATATATATGTGTGTGTATGCGTGTGTGTGTATATGTATATATGGGAGCTGATCCGTTGAGAGCGCTAGCAAAATAGATTAAGTTGCTAGCGCGATCTGGCTGTCCACGTGTGATTTTTTTTTTAATATGTCCGCTATATTATGTAGCGGACGATTTTTAGAAAAAAATACCCCTAATCCCCGATCTGAGAACACTGTATTTTATAGGTACAGTATCTTTCCTCCACATAATGTGGCGGACAATCCAAACCCATTTCATCTCTTGTTTCTGCTCCTTCATCTCTCTCTTTTCTTCCAAACCCATTTATCTCCTTTCTATCGTAAATTTTTTGTCTCTCTTTCTCTCTCCTTTTGTCATCATTTTTCTGTCACCTTTCTAACTTTAGTCTCTCTCTTTTCTTTCTCTCCAATTTTCTAAGTTGTTTCTCTTTCTCTCTCTTTTCTCTAACTACTTTTTTGTTTTCTCTATCATCCTTCTCTCCCTTTCTCTCTCTCTCTCTCTCTCTCTTCATTACCAACACTTTCCAACACTGCACCCACAGTTGTGAAACGGCGAAAGCCCAACCACCTGGTGACATTTAACACTACCATGTCGGGAACAAACAGGAAAATCAAACCTACAAAGAGATGCACCATTTGCAAAAATTTTCATACACAAAATAAATCACAACAGGATTAAAGTCAAATAACAATGAAAACATAATTGGGTAATGGAATGTCCAAATTCATGTCTCGGGAAGTCAAATGTCTTGGCAAATTCTTGAAGCACTTGGACACAGCCTTCATCATGATTTCCCAATCACCCATAAGATTCTTGTCCAACCCAGATGTGTACCTGAGAAAGCATGCAACACTTTGTGGGTCAAGTGGACCAGGCAAGAGATGCATTTCCTGAAGAAATTCCAGACCTTTCTTGAGATCCCGATTAAAGTCATCAATTTTCTCTTGGCAGCGATGGTGTAATCGGGCTTCGGTGGTGTCGTTAGGCTGTGTTGTTGCCTCGAAGGTTGCTGGTTCGGGGGCTCAAAACGAAGAAGCACAGAGAAAGTGAGGAAAGAGAGAGAGAGTCATGGCAGAGAAATCAGAGAGTTGCTTTCTTGGAAATGACAAATTGTCTGGCAATTTTCTGAAATAGTGTCCGTTACTTTATGTTGCGAACGATATTTTAGAAAACACAGCACCTTGACTTGGAAACTGAGGGGTATTTTTGTCAAAAAATCGTCTGCTACATAATGTAGCGGACGAAATTAAGATCTGAACCGTTCACAGATCGCTTGTGGACGGCCAGATCGCTCTAGTAACTTAACACATATTGCTAGTGCTCTCAACGGATCAGCTCCATATATATATATATATATATATATATATATATATATATATATATATATATATATATATATATATATATATATATATATATATATATATATATATATATATATATATATATATATATGATATAGCACGTTGCTAGCGCTGTTTTTCCGTCCGCTACATAATGTAGCGAACGATAACTTACCGTCCGCTACATTATGTAGCGGACGGTGATAGCGCTAGCATATATATATATATATATATATATATATATATATATATATATATATATATATATATGGGAGCTGATCCGTTGATAGCGCTAGCAAAATGGGGTATTTTGCTAGCGCGATCTGACCGTCCATCCTGAAAGATGGACGGTCCAGATCGCGCCTTTTTCCAAAACTGATCCCCGTCCGCCATACAGTCTCGCGGACAGGATTTTTACCTTTTTGCCATCCTCCCATGTCCGCGAGACTGTCTCGCGGACGACTTTCGATTCCTGACATGTGTCAGGAAAAAGGCGTCCGCGAGACAGTGTAGCGGACGCCCTCTAGGCTGACACATGTCAAGACCTGTCCCGTCGGTCGCCTATAAAGTCTCTTGTCAGAGCCCCGAGAACTGTCCCGTCGGTCGCCTAGAAAGTCTCCCTAATTCTCGGCTCTTTCAGCAAAATTTTTGCGGGCTTCAGATTCACTTGCTTCCATTTTCAGCACCCTTCAAGCTTCGAGTAACACTTGGTTCAAGCATCACTCAAGCAAGGTAAGTTTGTGATCTTGCTACCGTTTATCTTAGTAATTTTAATTTGTTATGTTCAGTAAATATATAATTAGCAAAATGGGAGACACTTTTGAGATTATGTATATAGTATCCTAAATCGGTCTATTCGTCAAGATAATTTTGAGATAATAAGCGTATTCTATTTCTACATAGGTCTTGTTTCACAATGTCTGATTTCGTGTCGAGCTCCAGCACCCCCGTAGATGCTAGTGATCCGTATCTAGGACGAACCTTTCAAACATTGGAAGAAGCTGGAGAATGTTTTCGAGCGTATTCATTGAGGGTTGGTTTTGGCATTAGAATAAAAACTACAAGAACAAGCAGCGTATCGAAAAGGATATGCTCTCGCTTATACGAGTGTCATAGGGGCAGAAACCCAGTGCAAAATGAGACACGCGTAGGCAACGATGACAGTGATGATGACGAAATAGGGTATGCGCGGAGAAGACGGGATTGCTTTGCGCGCACGAATTGCCAGGTCAAGATGTTCGTAAGCTATAAAGCCAAACAAGATCATTGGCTTATTACCAGCCTGGAACTGGCACACAATCACCCGTTAGTAACCCCTTCTAAGGTGAGTCAGATGCATCAACACAAGAAGATGGGTAAGGTCGCGAGGAGCCTAATTCACACAATGAGCGATGCGCGGCTAGGACCTACCGACATGATTAATGTTCTTGCTGAACAGGCTGGGGGAATTCAAAATTTAAACTTTAACACGACAGACGTTCGTAACGCGGTCCGAACCCATAGACGAGCCGCGTATGACCTCAATGATGCGCAAGCGACAATGAGCCTATTGAAACGGATGCAGATGGAGGACCCGCAGTTTACCTTCGACTATAAACTTGACGACGAGCATCGAGTTAGCACAATTTTTTGGGTCGACGGTCGTTCGAGGCTAGCTTATAAGCATTTTGGGGATGTCGTGACTTTCGACACCACATACCGTACCAACAAGTACTCGATGCCGTTCGCTCCTTTCACGGGCGTCAATCATCATTATCACTCCATCCTGTTCGGGTTCGCCTTGTTAAGGGACGAGAGCGAGAGTTCTTTTGAATGGTTGTTTAGGGTGTGGCTGGAAGCAATGAACTTCAAAGCACCGACTATTATCATCACCGATCAAGATTTGGCAATGAAGAAGGCTATTGCTACCGTCTTCCCAGATACTCGACACAACTTGTGCACTTGGCACATAAGCAACAAATACCCGGAACGTCTGCATCACATGTACGCAAAGTATCCAGACTTTAAACAGGATTTTGACAAATGCGTCCTCAAGTCATTAACGATTGAGGAATTCGAGGAGAGGTGGGAAAAGCTTGTTCGGGATTACTCATTGCAAGACAACGAGTGGCTCCAGCACTTGTACGGGCTCAAAGAGCAATGGATTGGCGTTTACACGAGAAGTCATTTTTCTGCGGGCATGAAAACGACGGGCAGGAGTGAATCTATGAATGCCACGTTCGATAGTTATGTGGGTACAGCTACCAATTTGAAGAGTTTCGTCACATCTGCACAAAAAGCGGTTGCGTCGTTGTTCGTGAAAGAAAGGGCTGCAGACTTTGCAACCACGTACAAGCAAAGGAGAAGGTTGCTTGAGACCCCGCTGGAGCTGAACGGTGCCAAAGTCTATACGAAGGAGATCTTCCTGCTATACCAAGTAGAGCTGCAAAAATCGGGCCGATACAGTATATACAAGGTGGCAGAAAAGTCGTCGCGTGAGTACAAGGTTTATTCGCTCGTGAATGACCTCGTCCCTGAGAAGCTGCGCAGAATTTATACGGTGACCCACGACACATTGACGGACTCGGTGACATGTGTTTGCAAGAAGTTTGAGTTCCATGGCATCCTGTGTAGACACATTCTGCGGTTTTTCACACAGAAGAATATCAGGACAATCCCCGATAAATACGTCCTGCCACGGTGGACGAAAGGTGCAAACAGGTTGCACGGTACCATTTCCTTTCCGGAGCACCCGTATACTGACTTTGAAGAATCAGAGACGTTGCGGTATAATCATCTGGTGACGATGTTCACCCGTTTGTCCGTAAAGGGTGCTGCTACAATGGTCGGATATAAACATCTCCTCGAGGTAGCTCAGCAGCAAGAGCCCATCGTCGACCAATTGGAAGCAGCTTCAGTCAGCAATGCGGTTGACACCGAGCCTACGACGGGATCAGAAGATGACGAGCCGGGGGAGGGAGACGACAATGATATCCGGCCTTCGGATCCAATTATATCGCAAACGAAAGGCCGCAAGAGATCTACGCGGATGAAAAGCTCTATTGAGACGGCAACTCAACCAAAAAAGCTGAGAAGGTGTGCATTGTGCAACAAAATGACCGACCACGACAAGCGGAACCATTACAAGGCACTGGGGATAAGTCCAGTGCCTTTGCAAGACGGGGAAGAAGATGATGCCGAGGATGAGGACGAACAAGCTGCAGTGGAACTTTAGTGTACTGAATATTTATTGTAATAATCTTTTATGAGCCATCAAACCTGTCGGACATTTTGTAATAATCTTTTAGTAATGATTTTTTTGTAATAACCTTTACTCTCATTTTTTTATATGTGATTTCTTACACTGTCCGCTACACTGCGCAGCACAACATTAGAAACCTAAGGTATTAAAGAATACCTCTCCAACACTTAGTTTTTTTTTTCTTTTGGTTGTCTTCTCTACGTCCGCTATACTATGTAGCGGACGGCCCCGCAGAATACCCACCTCTCCAACACTTAGTTTTTTTGTTTTGGTTGTCTTCTCTACGTCCGCTATACTATGTAGCGGACGGCCCCGCAGAATACCCACCTCTCCAACACTTAGTTTTTTTTTTTGGTTCTCTACGTCCGCTATACTATGTAGCGGACGGCCCCGCAGAATACCCACCTCTCCAATACTTAGTTTTTTTGGTTGTTTTCTCTATGTCCGCTATACTATGTAGCGGACGGCCCCGCAGAATACCTCTCCAACACTTAGTTTTTTTTGTTGTTTTCTCTACGTCCGCTTGTTTTCTCTACGTTTTTTTTGGTTGTTTTCTCTACGTCCGCTTGTTTTCTCTACGTCCACTTTACTTAGTATCGCTGATAGACTGTCCGCTATATAGTATCGTGGATATACATACCGAAAATAAAAAAAATAGTTCCGGGTCCAAAAAATGGTTGGCACGGACCAGACATTTAGTTCCGGGTCCAGAAAATGGTTGGCACGGACCAGACATTTAGTTCCGACCTTCCCGAACCCCGGCCTAAGCGGAGGCCTTATATTCGCTATATTGTAGAGCTGGACTTTGTTGTGCGCTATATATAGAGCTATACAATGTAGCGTAAAGTAATAAATTCGAATAAATTGGCGCCCGTAATGCAGTTTTAATAAATTGAAATAAATTGGCCCCCAAAGACTTGTTTTAGCGACATAATAGGTTAATGCTATTTTAATAAACTGACGCCAGAAGACTTGTTTTAGCGACGGAATCAACAATCTCAATAAACAAAAAATAATGTACGATTCACAATCAACGATCTCAATATATCAAGGCAACAAAAAAAGGCACAATTAAGTAAGAAAAAATTTGGAAACATAATAAACAACAACATAAATTTTTTTATTATAATAAACTATGGTTCACAAATGGGGTACGAAAGTTTTTCACAAGCGCTCCGATCAAAGATTACAACTTGAAAATCCCACCACCCAAGGTGTTCGAACACTACAAAGTCCCCGAGTTCGAGGCCATGCTGGCGCATGAAGACGTTCCAACCCTCTGCGAATTCCTTTTTTTGGGATCGGCCGGGCTTCAGCTTGATTTCAACCTGCCATGCCCCCTTACGGCTATATAATCTTGCACTATCATGAATTGTTGTAAATTGATTGGTAAATGCTTCCGGTATGTCCTACCAAACACAATACAAAAAATAGGTTAGTTTTGGTTAAGAAAAACAAAAGATCAAACTTTTAACACACGAAAATACAGAGAAATAGAAAGAGAAAGAGGGATAGCCTACAAGTTCATGCTCAAATCTCGGCATCATGACTTTGAAAATGTGTTTGCCTACCAGGTGCAAGTTGCCAATATAATCATAGGCGTAGGTGGTCTCCGATCCAGAAGCCATCGAGATCGGCGTTGAGGGGAGGACGGTGGTGTCACCGGAGATGTGGGTGACCGGAGATGTGGGTCGCCGTAGATGGGGTAGCGGCTTGGGTTAGATGTGAGAGAGAGAGAGAGAGGGGACGCCGTCCGCTATAATAATATATATAGCCCGATCTGATTAATATTTATAGCAGGAGAGAGTGGACGAAGGGACGCCGTCCGCTACATTGGAGAGCTCCCACAAACAGGACACTGTTGACGTCACAGATACCAAGGGGAACAGTTCTCGGGGCTCTGACAGGAGACTTTATAGGCGACCGACGGGACAGGTCCTGACATGTGTCAGCCTAGAGGGCGTCCACTACACTGTCTCGCGGACGCCTTTTTCTTGACACATGTCAGGAACCAAAAGTCGTCCGCGAGACAGTCTCGCGGACATGGGAGGAGGGCAAAAAGGTAAAAATCCTGTCCGCGAGACTGTATGGCGGACGGGGATCAGTTTTGGAAAAAGGCGCGATCTGGACCGTCCATCTTTCAGGATGGACGGTCAGATCGCGCTAGCAAAATACCCCATTTTGCTAGCGCTATCAACGGATCATCTCCATATATATATATATATATATATATATATGTGTGTGTGGAGCTGATCCGTTGAGAGCGCTCGTAACTTGGGTTAAGTTGCTAGTGCGATCTGGCCGTCCACTTGGCACGATGGACAGGTCAGATCTAAAATTTTAAAACACTTTTTCGTCATCTGCTACATAATATAGTGGACGGTACTTCTTATCATAATACCCTCGTCTACCTGGCGTAATTGGTTGGTGCAGCTAAAGTTGTCCGCTACATAATGTAGCTGACATAATAAAAAACATAGAGACTTTTCACTTTCAGATCTGGTTTTAATGTAGCTGACATAATAAAAAACATAGAGACTTTTCACTTTCAGATCTGATTTTACCATCTTTTGCGATTGACTCCACCAAGATCGAGAGTCGAAACCACCGGCTGTCTCCACTTCTGACTGCGAGAACTATGCACTGAAAGAACGGAAGAAGTGGAGAAAGAAGAGAAGGTGAGGGAAAAGGTGAAGCTTTTGAAGAGAAGTGCGGGCTTGGAGAAGAGAACTATGCGCTGATTCTCTTCCTCTTCCACTTCTCCAGTCTACTAATAGTTACCCCTATTAACATTTTTGTTTCCTTGATTTCTCTTCAAGGCCATTATTAGTCTTACTGGGCCTTTATTTGGAGTCTGCTGGTTTCTCTTTTCATATGGGTAGAGAAAATGATTCTGGGTACTAACAGTCTGGATTTCTTGAGCTACCTGCTTGTAAAAATCCATAATTTCCTAATATTGTGGCCTATCAATCTTTTTTCTTCTGCTCTGAGAAGTGTTATGTGGCAATTAGTGGTGTGCCTACTGTTTTGATTCGTGGTGAAATGATTCCCATGTGTCTTCCTGGTGAAGATTTTCAATCAAAACTGTGGACGGACAATTTCAACCCATTCAAACCCATCAGATCTGGTGCTTGGTCTGGTGGGCAGTGGTGCTTGATCTGGTGGCGACGGCGACCAGAGAGAAGAGATAGATACCGATTGAAAGTGAAATGAATGTGTCTCTAGTTTACTTTGCAAAGATGCTATTTTTTATATTATGTCCGCTACATTATGTAGTGGACAACTTTAGCTGCACCAACCAATTACCGCGAGGCAGACGAGGGTATTATGGTAAAAAGTACCGTCCGCTATATTATGTAGCGGACGGCGAAAAAGTGTTTTAAAAAATTAGATCTAGCCCATCCATCGTGCCAGATGGACCGCCAGATCGTGCTAGCAAAATCTCCTAGCGTTATCAACGGATCAGCTCTATATATATATATATATATATATATATATATATATATATATATATATATATATATATATATATTGCACCGATTGCTAACATAGCACTAATCTATCTCAACTTTCACAGCGTTGCTCTTACCTTTTAAATGGCGAGTGATGTAGTTGTCAACAAAGACTAGCTTTACACTAGATGGTCTTCAAACATGAGGATAAAATTTAAAGAGGAACTATTATCACTTTGGAAAAAATTGTCACTCAAGAATTGTATCTGTTGCTAATGCATCTAGGGGGCATTAGAGGGTGCAAAGAAAAAGGTACAAAAACATCCCCATTCCAAAATCATTTTTCCGTTATTGTGAGAATGGCATTCATATATAAACGTCTTATGCAGTTTGGCATTTAGCCAAAATATTACCCACCATATAATAGGCCATGACAAAAACGGTAAACCATGACTCTAATAAAAACATATGCACCGATAAGCCATCAGTAAAGTATCACTTGTAGTACTTATTAATATTACATATTTCTGAAGTGCAGAAGATCTGTTAGCAGCAATTCATTTGTGAATCCAACACTGGTGCACTCATTCGGACTTGGCACACAAAGGCGGCTAGAGATCTAACTTCCCTCAATTTGGGTACTCGTAAACCTACGATAGTGGGGATCAGATAGTACATAACAAAAGTCATATATAATAGCTGTCATTATATCGCAAATGTCCTCATTCCCGAAGCATCTCAGGTTTCAACTATCTATTAACCTATTCGGAACGATGAATCCTTAAAGTTTTGAGGTAAAGCTCCATGCCAAACAATGTAAAGATCGTAACTCTACCTTTTCCACCGTCTCAAAGGAACAATATAAAGATGGAAGCTAGACTCCTCCCGTGAAACCCTAGAGAGGCACTCCTGTGATTGTAGCCAAACACAGTCAAAAGAAGTAGGCTTCACATGCACATTGAAATTGTATCCCTCTGTCTCGCATGCTGTATATCAATTACTGTTTGGTACCACTTTATTTTTGTTTTTTTTATTTTCTCTAGAAATCGTTTCTCTTATCGGTACATAAGTTTCTCCAATAATACCTATTTTCAGAGAACACGGACTAGCCGACGAATACTTACTTTTTGTGGTCTCTCCAGATTGTAAAATTATCATCTATGCTATAATTTAACTCTTCTAAATTCATACCTTTATCAATTGCTTGTCATTCGACGTAACCTACCAAATCGCTCTCGCATTCATCGCTCTTAGGCTCTCGCTTCTGAATACGCGTCGAAATTTTCTCCTCACTCCCCAGACTAGTAGGTGGATGACTGCATCGTGTATCGGTTTATATTTATGAAAATGCCTTTATATTGTTGTAATTTTAACTTTTTGTGCCACCGATCGTCATAATATTTATCTTTTCCTTGTTCCATCTTTATGCTTCCAAATTCCAAAATCCAAATCTTCAATTACGAAGAAACATGAATAGATCAAGGTTATACTTCTCTTTTTTTTTTTTAGCTTAAATTCTTTCTCTTTCCCTTATCTTCCGCTTTGACCATCGATTCATACATATCGGAAAAAATTCATTTTCTTATGTTTTACTCTACTATCTTGTTAAATCTTGACAGATTACTTCTAAATTTGATGTTTTTAAATTTTCATATCGTTTATATGAACTTGAATCTTTTTATGCTAACCGTCAATTTTTTCATTCACTTTACAGTTCTTGATTAAAATTTCCTGAATTTCCGTGGCTTGAACAGGTTCGGAATTCTGGTGGTCGGTGTCATTAATTAGACCTCGTCTAAGGTTACTTGTTGGGAAGGCAAATCATATGGAATAATTCTTCTGAATGCTAAAATAACCTTAACCAAGTAGGCACTTGAGTCCCAAATTGACTCCAAGGCTTGGCGAGTTGACATTGTTGCAAAGAGACATCCAAATCTATCTTGTCCAATGCCTTATATCTTCACTGCCTTTCGCGTGCATTGGATAGAGAAATTCAACAAATGCTAAGCGAAACGCATGGACCAGATGGATCCACCACCAGATTTCATTTGTATATTGTATAGTGACATCAACCCAATTCCAATAATCTGCTTCAGTCAGTTTCTTCACCAGATGGATCTGCACAATTTGGTCAAACAGATTTTGTTTGGGCGTGTAGTTGTAGCAGCAATGTAGAGCATAAGCATGCATCCCAGAGTTCCCCTTAGATGGGTTTGCCTTTCTGGTGCAATCATTTCCACTTTTTCTTCCTGCCTAACCTGACTTTAAAGAAGTGCATGTATCCCGGGGGAACACTTACTTCCTTAAGTAAAATATTAAGTAGTGTCAGGCCGCTTACAAGTAAGAGATTGATCCAACATGGCTACAAGCACAGTTCCAATGAAAGTAGGGTAAATTACACTAAACACTCCTGAGGTTTTATGTAATTACACTTCACTATCGTTATCTTTAAAAATTACACTCCAACCCCCAAGGTTTGTACCCGCATTACACACAACTACACACATTTAACGGCAGGTCCAACTCCGTGAAAAGATTCCCTGACACATTACTTTATGTAATTTTTATACCCAAAATACCCCTCATCTGTCCTTTACTCACCTTCATACCCAAAATGCAGACCATCCCTTCAAATACAGACCATCCCTTCAGTTTCAACATCAAACCCGCACGTCCAGCCGGACCGTCCACACCGATCGCAACCAGTAACCGGTACACTGTACGACAGCTTAATCCCATAAATCCAGTCCAACGGCGCAACGCCGTGCAGACCATCGGTGTTGTACATCGTCGTATAATGCGTGCAATCCAGTATGTTCATGCTCATATACTTCACGGTGTCATACCCAGTGAAGCAACACGGTGGCGTGTTGTTTGATAGGAGGTGAAACAGCCTAAACGAAGTGCACGAACCGTAGAGCTCGTCGCAGGAGTGACCGGAGAAGTTGAAACATAGAGACCTGTAATGGTTCAGAACCGACGAGTCTCTGGAGCAGTTTAGGAGGGTGAAAACGGTGTCCGGTGTCGGAGGGATGATTACGGACTTTATTTTCGACATGACAAAGTTGTGGTGAGGCTGCAGAATGGAGCAGGTGGACATGGACGGGTCGTAGATTGTGGGGGTCTTCTTGTTGTAGTCGATGCCTTGGACTTTGTAGGTGCCGGATGGAGTTATAAAGGGCAGGTTTGTGGAGCAGTTCGGCATTTTGCAGTACTGCAGGGTGCCGCAGCCATCGTCGACGCCGAATGGGTAGTTTATGGGAATGTTATTTATTGCAGGAGGTGCGGCAGAGGGAGAAAGTGAGAGCAGGGAGTGGTAGCAGAGTGAGCATGAAGATGATGAGCAACGCAAATGGAGACATATTTAGTTGCAGGAGATTGGTTCTTGTTCTCATCGGTGTTCCATGGCTAGATGAAAGGTTGAGCTTCTGCTTTCCAAGAAAACAGTCTGGGGAGCATTCATGTCTTTTTGCATTGCATCATTAACACCGTAAAAGAAAAAGTTACTTTTTCCATCAACTGGAGTGTAATTACGTAAAACCTCAGGAGTGTTTAGTGTAATTTACCCATGAAAGAATTGTTGGAAAGTTTAGCGCTCTGCTGTACGTCTCATGTATCTATTTTTTCCATCAACTGAGATTTTTTTCTTCTTTAAAAACCAAAGGAAGAGTGATATATGGTCTTTTTTTTTATTAGGAAAGTTTTTGGCAGCAACCCAATAGTATAAATAGCCTACGTACCTGCACGCAGTGATCATAAATTATCACAGAATAATGTTGGCGCAAGTCTTCATACATCTTTAGCCACAATTCTTTTTTGTATTTCTAGTTCAAGGTCACTAAATTTATTTAACAACCATCATATATTGTCATATGAGAGGGTTGTATGCTCTTCTTACAATCTGAGTTGCAGCAGAAAATTTTCCTTTCTACTATTGCAATTTGAGTTGAAGGGTTGCAAGTTTCTTTTCTCTCTTTTTGGTTTTCTTGAAGATTAAATTCAAATTTAGGGTAATAGAACAAATTATAGAAATAGTTAAATATGAGATGGCTTAATTACTTAGCAGAAATTAGACCATCCGAGGCCTTCCCTAGTGTCTAGTCACCTTGTTCAATACTTCTTAGAGTGAGTTTGGATAAGCCTGGTTCATCCAAAAATCCAAAATATAAGAGTTGAGGGAGAAAATTTGTACATCTTAAGCCTAACTAGCATGCCCAAACACAATGATTTTAGTGTGCCGGCCGGAACAATCTTTGCCACAACCTCAAGCAAAAATTACGTGGTCTTACGTGAAACAATGTCTGCATGTGCCCATCAAACAATAATTTCCGAGGCCCCCACTATTTGCTATAGATCACATGCAGTATGAATTCACATATGAATGGTATAAGCCTGCTAATTCATTGGAGCACTATAATAATCTGCATCAAGAACCCATTGGGAGATTTGATCCTCATTCCAAAATGCTATTTCAAGTTAGTCACAAAATTTGTGAAATTACACGAAGATGGAGACCCCAATTTGGCCGATTGTGATGCTTTTAAATTGTGAGCGACGACATTTGAATTTGGTTCAGTGCTGCCGTGTGCATGTTTTTTTTTTAAAGTAATAAATTTGTCTACCATCTTTGACTAGTTTTGTGAAAACCAACTGAGGAAAACTTTAACTAGTTGGATAAAGAGGAAGGAAGGAACGAACGAACGAACAACTGAGATGATGATGTTTATGACTTAATCTAGTCAGTAAATTTACCCTATAGAGATTCTTATGCAAATAGTTTAAATAAAGTAATGCGATGGGCTGAAGAGTCAAATATTACAAAATACTTTTCAAAGCTTGGAACCGTCACACATTAATTAAGATGCAATTAACCGAGAATGGTGAAGGTCAAATGAGAAAAGCAAAAGGGAGGTCAATTGAGAGGCATAATATACATACATGGCCATAATTGAAAGATGGGAAGAAATTGAATGAGAAAGGAGAAAGAGGAGACCAAGGTGGGTCAGAAACACACGTTGTCTTCAGGCAATTCCATGTGCCCACATGGCGCTCATCCCACTCGACTCGGTCTAGACTCTAGCCACAACAGTACCGAGACATTGATACTTGGAAACAACCTAGAGAGCCAAAGAGAATCCTTTCAAGAAAAACACACACACACACACACAAGAGTGATAAACCCACGTAGAGAAGGGTGGAGAGGCGCAAACGAGCGGGAGAGATGAAGGAGAACAACAACAGTGATGGGTTTGTGAGGGCTGATCAGATTGACCTCAAGAGCTTGGATGAGCAGCTTGAGAGGCACCTCAACAGGGCATGGACCATGGAGAAGAACAAGAAGAAGCAAAGCGACTCCGACTACTCCACCACCACGTACCACCCCACCACCACCACCGCGTTTGCCACCGCCGTGGTGGCTACCCCCAGGCGTAGGCAGGAATGGGAGATTGACCCGTCCAAGCTCATCATAAAGGGCGTCCTTGCTCGTGGCACTTTTGGCACCGTCCATCGTGGCATCTATGACGGCCAGGATGTAGCCGGTCAGTCTCCCCTTCTGTCGTCTTTTCATTCCCCTAAAATAACTTTTTCCCAATCTTTGATGCACAAAGTACAAGCATGTGTAACTGATGACTTTACGTCGATGAGAGTGTCATTAGCAACTAAGGTGTGCCAATCCGTTGTTTCCCTTTTCAGTCTACGCACAAGTGATTGTAGTGCAAAGCTACGTAGGGAGTGCTGTTGGTTATCCTGGGAGTGCCGATAGGGCGCTCCCGAGTCTATCACATAAGATGCACACTCTCACACTTTTCGAATCAAGATCAGATTATCATTGAACTCCTTGAGGTTAGAGTATAATTAGACGCGTGTCCATGTTAATGTAGCTAATCTAATTTATAAACTAACTCGTTTATTTCTTTGTTAAACTTGAATTTTCCTTTCACATGCCACCTCTCTTCCTTTTTCTAATAGACATTTCATCTTCCACGGCACCACCCTAACACCGCCAACCACGACCACGACACCATCCCACACAACAAGAAGGGCATTGAATAAGAACATTATTACAACAGAAGGGTATATCTGCTGCAAATCTTATAAATTTTAAACAGACATGTAGCATATCTAAAGTTGAATGTAATTAGACACAGTGACGTTATTCTAATTTCTTTTAGTTTCCTATCTGACACGTCAGTATGGAGATTGGAATCAATGACCTTGGGATTATCCTCTTGACCTCTGCCATTTTTCCCACCCCTCGGGTTTGTCCAGCTTGATTTGGTCTGCCATATTCATTGAAAAGTGTTTGCTTTTGCCTTTCCACTTCCCTTTTCGGTAAAAATTTTGCTTTCATTTAGAGCTGATTATTAAACTATTTAGTTTTTCCAGGGGTGGGGTGGGTGTGTTGGGGGCGGTGAGGGGCGAAAATGACCATTTTGCATGTAATCTCATGGAATCCGTGACTTGCTGCACGGATTTGGTTTGAGTTTGCAGGTGATTGCAGTAACTTAGGTGGTGGTGTTGTCTTTCTGACTTTCATGTGATCCAACTGATAAAGTATGACATAGATTAACTCTCAATATCAACCTATGGCTTGAACCAAGGATCCAAGTTGTACTTTATCCTTTATTTTATGGCTTAATTGAATAATTTTATCATTAGCCAATATAGCCAGTACACAATCCTGTGATATTCCATTTTGCCTAATTCAACAAACTTTTTTTGTATTATTTTCCTGTTAAGGTGCTTTACAGAGTGGGTTGCATACCGTCTAATAAACGAATATACTTATAATTGGTTTTTGGGTCCTTTTGATCTTCAGTTAAATTGTTGGATTGGGGTGAAGAGGGCCACAGAACAGAAGCTGAGATAGCATCACTGAGGGCAGCTTTCACCCAAGAAGTTGCTGTTTGGCATAAGCTTGACCATCCTAATGTTACAAAGGTCACTAATATATCTGGAAACCTTTCCTCTTATTCTGCATGCGTATTTTTGAAGTATGGACTTGTCACGTGACTCACGTCTATATCGTATTTTCCATTAGAACTGTGCAAACATACCTTCTGGATCACCAAGTTCATCTAATATTGGTATCATAGTACTACACGATAGGTTAATCAGAAGCACTGACCTAAGACGTCTTAAAATGCTAAATAATCATTTCATAACAGAATGGACTCTATCCCGACTGAAGTAGCACCTAACAAAAACAGTCTCTGACATTGATGACAAACTGAGACTCGGCATTACTCGATAATCAAAATTTAATAGGCACAAGACGGAGAAAAGTTGACTAATACAATTACATCGATAGTTTGAATATCAATTTGGCAACCATACATCCAAAAAATGTGGAAGCCTAGTAGGAATTCTCACTTCATCCTACCTATCATCACTTTTACCATCAGCAGAGGCACTAGGAAGTAGGGATGGAGGGAGGTAAAGAAAAGCTAGAATCCTTGAAGCACAAAATATGCTTCTGAACATATTGTCTAGGGAGTGAGCCCGTGTTGGTTGTCGTGTCCCAAACCGATGTGCAACCTAATTAAAACTCTTTTGAACAATCTGAGGAAAAGAAATAACATCTGCACAGAACATGAAAACATAGATGTGAGGAATTCACATTTGTTGTAAAATTGTGGTCATATTCTGTATGACTTCTCTGTTCTCCACCATCTTTAAGGACTGCAATCAGCTGGGATGCTATCCCAGCGTTAATTCGTGCTCCGGAGGAGCTGGGTGGGGGGAAGGTAATGCTTAGATTTAGTGGTCTTATTCTATAAGGCTTACTAATTCTTTCGTTGTTATGCATACAAATTTAAGTAGAAGGGGAGCGGCTATTCACTACTTTCCTCCCACAGTCCTGATCACCATGTTTTTTCTAGCTTATGGCCTTTTGCTTTTTTTCACAGGAAATAACTAATTCAACTCCATCCTTTTCCTTAGACGAGCTTCCTTCTCTGTTCTGACTCTTGCTCCTTTTCTACATGAAACGGTGGTCGATATGTTTGATTTACCCTATGCATCATACAAGAACTTGTTGGTTTTGCTGATTGAGAGGCCGATAAGGAGCACAGTGCACCTAAATCAATTGAGTGCTTGTTATTGTTAAGAAGGGGCTTATTAATTGAGATACGTTATTCCTTTGAAACTCTGCAGATCCTGACAATAATAATCATGGACATAAAGCCTAAGCCTTTAGATGGTTCAGGTATACTGGTGCTGACACTATCCCTATCTGCATTTGCAGTTTATAGGGGCCACAATGGGCTCTTCAGAGCTAAATATACAAACGGAAAATGGTCACATGGGCATGCCAAGTAACATCTGTTGTGTTGTCGTTGAATATCTTCCTGGGGGTGCCTTGAAATCTTACCTCATTAAAAACAGGAGAAAGAAGCTGGCTTTCAAAGTCGTCGTTCAGATGGCACTTGATCTTGCGAGAGGGTACCCCAATATCTGAATTCTTTTTTCTTTAGTCTTTGTTTCTCTTAGTTTCAGCTTGTGTGTGTGGGTGTGCATGAGCACCAGCGCACATGTAGAACTGTCACTGTCTTACTGCTTGGCACTTCGGGAGTGTCACAACCTGTGGCTTAGAGTCAGGTACTTAAGAAGGCCGATGCATTGTTTTTTGTAGGTTAAGTTACCTCCACTCTCAGAAAATTGTCCACAGAGATGTAAAGACTGAGAATATGCTGTTGGACAAGACACGCACCATCAAAATAGCTGATTTCGGGGTTGCTCGCGTTGAGGCCTCTAATCCGAATGACATGACTGGGGAGACGGGGACCCTTGGCTATATGGCTCCTGAGGTATGAGGCCCTCAAACACAGCATATGGATTTATGGTTTTTTGCATTCAATTCCATATTGAATATTGTTAATAGGACGTGTGCCTCACTTGTGCATTAGCGAACACTTCCAATTTCATCAGTTATAGTCCATTTCGGGTAAACTAATAAGGGTTGTGTATGTGTGTGGGGTGGGTTTGTGGAGGGGGCGGGGGATTGGGTTATCAGTTGAATCATTCTCGGGTTGCTAAAAACAGGATGATATTGTAGGTTCTGAATGGCAACCCATATAACAGGAAATGCGACGTGTACAGCTTTGGCATCTGTTTATGGGAGATATATTGCTGCGACATGCCTTATCCTGATCTTAGTTTCTCAGAAGTAACTTCAGCTGTGGTTCGCCAGGTAAGCTTACAAAGATCCAAGACGTTCATATATAGTTTGTACCAATAATGCAACTCATTAAACCGATGTTGAATCTGCAGAATCTGCGGCCTGACATACCGAGGTGTTGCCCAAGTTCTCTAGCAAATGTGATGAAGCGATGCTGGGATGCTAACCCTGACAAGCGACCCGAGATGGAAGAGGTAGTTTTCATGCTTGAAGCCATTGACACATCAAAAGGTGGAGGCATGATCCCTGGTGATCAGCCTCAAGGTTGTCTCTGCTTCCGGAAGCACAGAGGGCCTTGAAAGCAATCTATTTGGAGAAAGCCACACAACTTACGATAATTATTACTCCAAAATCCGACAGATCCAATCTGAATTCGTGAAGAAAGATAGGAACAAGTTTCCATAACCGAGAATATCAAGATGGCGGATGTAAAGCTTATGTTTTTTGTCATCCCTTGTGTACATTTGATTGACTGGTCAATCCTCCCCTCTTCTAAATCAACTTCCCCCTCCCCACCCCCCCCCCCCCCCCCCCCCCGGCCCCCCCCCCCCCCACCACCAAAATGCTGTAAGATCAACATTGCGCTTCATATATACCAATAATACTCGATAGAACTGTTAAGCCTACTTTTAAAAGAGATGAACACCGGTCTTATTGTGATTCTGACGTATCAAATTGTTGTATGCAATACATGTTACATCACATATATCCAAGCTTCGAAATCTGACAATTTGCATGTTATACTGTAAGAAGGTCTAAATTCACACCTCATTTTGCCCCTCCATTCTACTAAATTGACACTAACATCCACGCTAACGACAAAACACTAAACGCTTAGTGACAAATAAGGTTCAAACAAGCATACGAGAAGGTTTATTTAGATGTTCCCGTATGGTGAAGGGGTTTAGTACGATGATTCAATGTGTTCGTCAAGGTGTGGTTCAGGTGGTAATAGAGTTGGAGGGGAGCTGAAGCTCAGATGGCTTTGCATCGTTGTCCCAGTTGGTGGTGCGGTAGTAGGTAGCATAGAGGATGAGTTGAATTGCTCCAGATAGTGCTCCCAAGCCATTAGGAATCTGTCAGAAATCCAAAAGGGCAAAAATTAGTTTTTTCATGCCAGTTTAATTATAAGGAACTAAGCTTTAGGTATTTGAAAGAAAAGAAGCATTCATTTGTTACAAATTTTTATGAGCCTTGTGTGTAACTTCATAAACCTCCATAAAAAGTTCACGAAAAGTTTCTCTCTTCAATCTGTTGTGAGGGTTTTACGAGAGTCTCTCTCTCTCTCTCTCACAAACGTACACATACAGAGGCAAACCCAGAAAGTCTAACCGGAGGAACTAAAAAGTGATAAATAAATTGATTGCTAGCATAAAAAATTTCAAAATGTTCAAGTTTATATAAAACATCATTTGTTTAATCGTATAAGTTCAGCATCCATAGTGATTTATTTAACTTTACAGTTAGTAAACAACAAATTACTAATCTTGCATGAAAGAAAGCTTATATCTACTTATATGTATATATGTATTACTAATATGATTATAAATTATACGAGGACTATAGTGTATCTATAAATTAACGTACTATAAGAATTTAAATTTTTGAAGGAAAAAAAACTAGCATTGATCTATTCGTTTTCCTTTGTAATTTGGAGATTTGGAAGAATGAAGATGGAGTAAGGAAAAGAGAAAAAGAAAGACTATGACGGTGACATAAAAAGTCAAAAACACAATGAAAAGAATTACATTATAATGGCATTTTTGTAAATATTTTAAACATAATTTTCCGTCACTTTAAAAAACTAAAAAAATTCCAAATTTTGAGGGGTGGCCCTCCCCCCAACCCTGATCATGCGGCTGCCTCTGCACCAACGCATGCCCACCTACCCTAATCCTTCTGCATAATCATTCATCCTAGTACATTCTTAATATGGTTAATGACAAAACTGTCCCCTAAACTATACATTACTTTACGCATCTCTCCCTCTAATTTTAACTTTAACAAAACTGTCTTTTCCATTTTGACAATCAAAGAAAATCGCTCCAAAACATAATTTCTGTCCAAAAATAACCATCAAAGTAGTTGTGTGGGTGTAATGTGTCATTTTTTAGGATTTGGATCCCCTGATGTAACCATGGGTTACAGCAGGGGTGCTGTCCCCATTACTGAGAGAGAGTGAAGGGAGTGAGAGGGAAGAGAGAGAGTAACCATGGTTACTCTCTCAGAGGGAGAGAGAGAGAGGGATCCAAACCATGGTTACTCTCTCTCCTCCCTCCCTCTCAGTAATGGGGACATCACCCCTGCCGTAACCCATGGTTACATCAGGGAATCTTGATCCCATTTTTTAGGACAAAAGTGAAGGGTAAATATGTAACTTATTAGCATCCATACCCCTAAAGGATATACATACTGTTCTTCTTTAACCTACCTCTGCTGCCATGAGCACTCACTCACCCCCACCTTCGTGTTGGGATTTGGAGATAGCCATTATGCAGTCTGCGAGGGTGATGATGGTGTTGCAAACATTCTCTCTCTCTCTCTCTCTCTCACACACACACACACACACACACAAATGTGCATAGATCTAGGAAAGGTTACTCAGCTACCGAAGATCCAACCTTGTTTAGATCTACACGTGATCGGTGCCGACATGTAGTTGTTTATAGGTACAATGGTGGCATAGTGGTTGGCTTTTGGTATAATGGTGGAAGTCGTTAGGTGGTGGCTATAACATTGGAGGTTGTGCTTGGTTGTGGCTGTTGTAGTGGTTTCTAGGCGTACAGTAGTGGTGGGTTAAGGGAAAGTTGGTGGTTGGCTTTGGTGATTGTGGACGGTGTGTGCCGCGGATACGGTGGTGGATGTTGGCTACGGTGGTGTTGTGTTCTGGGTATTGTTGTGATGTCTGATCACATTGGATGTGGGATAATTTTTTATTAGCTCATAAGACCTTACCGATGAATTCATAAATAAATACTGGTTACCCTTTTTGGAAGAGACACTGCCCTGTGGTGGGGTTTTTGACTGGATGTTATAGATGGTACAATAACAGACTCTCCAAAACTCAAGCTAGGCTATCTAGTTGCGTTACCAATGGTTTCAAAAAACGAAGGCAAGCTCGTTATACCCCACATCAAGAGGAGGTTGGGCAATGATGAGTGAGCCAGATATATCATACATTGGCGAAAGAGGAAAGTTCTGGGTTGAATGTGGTTGAGGCAAGAGGAGGAGGAGTGGGGAAGGAGGGAGGGATGGGAGTATTCTGATATCCCACATCAAATGTGAAATTATTGGTCATCGTCCTTATAAGACCTTATCCATGAACTCATAAGTACATACTCGACTAGCCTTTTAGAAAGAAATATTGTCCTGTTGTGGAGTTCTGGGCCGGGAGGTTATGATTGTGATCAGGTGGTTGTGGGTTGTGGCTACGGTTATTAGGGTGGATGGTTGGTTTCAGTGGTTATGGGTGTAGTGGGTTACGGTACGGTGGTGGGAAGTGGCTGAGATGGTGCTTGGTTGTAGCTAGGTACTATTCTAAGGTGGTAATTGATTGTGGCTATGATCATTAGGGTGTGTGGTGGCTATAGTGGTGCTCAGCTGCGGGTAATATGGTTGTGTACTGCAATAGGGGATTTTATCAATTTACCCACGGAAAAAGGGAATGTGATGTGCACATTTATAAAATGCCCAAAAATGAATGAGCAATAGGTGTTGGAGCAATTTGTAATGATTTTTTAAAAGAGAAGGGACAATTTTTTCCAAGTTAAAATTATGAGTGCATGGTACAGTTTTGTCATTAACCCTTCTTAATAAAATGATTTGCTTTGTAAAATGAAAAATACTATCTCTTGATGTTCTATATGTTGTACTCCAAGAAAAAGGGCGTATGATTTCTATGACGATGAAGAAAATTTCATGACATAAAATACGTTAACGGGCAAAATTGAAAGCCACGATAAAATTTACACCTGAAGCTAGGTCTCTTTCAAGAAGCATATAGTGCAAAAAAAAAAACTAACATTTAGGGGTGTACTGTTTTCACATTGTAGCGAGAATTCATAGGAGATGAATGTTTACCATGATATAGGGATCAAACTTGAGGAGGGCGTAGATGCACCAGATCACACCATTCGCAAAGTTGGCTAGTGACAAGGTGAATGGCATGTACCTGACGCTCTTTGTCCTGATGACTTGACGCTGCGCAACGCAGAATGAAAATGAAAAAGGAAAAGAAAGGGTTCCCCTTGATAGATTTTAACTTAGAGGTTATATACAATCCAAAATTTGAGTGACTTCTATAAGAAGCATTAGTGCAGAAGCATATACATACCATGACAGTGAGGGGTGAAGTGTACATGATGATGTTGAAGACGACACACAGTATCCCAACAATCATGGATCTTGATTTGGTGTCGTGGAAGAAGTGCAAGGTGATAAAGGTCACGATTAGCATGAAGATTAGCTCAACAAGGAGTGCGATGCCGATCTTCTTCTGCTTACACAAAAGGAGAGGAAAATGAAAATGTTGTATGTAATATGCAGAGTAAATATTTAGTCATTTTTTTTAAATAGTCAGAACTGCAATTGATATGGTTCGTCGGTATAAAGATTTGAACTCGGGACCTTGAGGTCATTCCTCATGGCTACTTCACCACCCCTTAAAGCACCTTCAAAATTGCTTTAAGAAGCCAACCTTTTAACCCCCATCTTTAGAGAGTAGGAGATTTGGTGATTATAAGTCATTTTTTCTTTTGTAAAAACCATTAGCAACCGCACCCTATTCGGTTTCATATTTTTACGGATGATAAAATGAAAATAAGCCTAACCATGTTTGGATAACATTTGTGAAGATGTAAGACTTGTAAGGTCTATTTTGGTACTTTTAGGGTATAAGGTAAAATAAAAAAACTCGTTTAAGAATCATATTGTTTTAGGGTTTATAATATGGTTTGCTATATAGCCTAAAAACCAAGTTTGGATAAATTTTTCTATGTAAAAATGTTGAAGCAAAAAGTAAATTTCGTGAATGGAATTTCAATTGGTACTGAAAGTGAAAATAAAACCAAGAAGCTATTCTAATGTAACAGTAGTAACAAAAAAAAATCTAAAATGAGGAGAAGGTGCGAATGGAAGGGAGCTATAGCGTAACTTACGCGCTTTCCCCAGTTGGAGTAGACGACGAAGATGGTGACATAGAGGAGCTCAATTGCGAAGCCGGTACCGTTGATCGTGACGACCAGAAGGCTGTCTGGATGCACGGCTGGGACTCCGTACAACACCCACATTGCACAGTTGAGTACAGTTGCAACATAGGGATCCGGCTTGAACGATTGCACAGATTTTGCTCTCCATATCCCTATGAATGTTGGGCTGCAGTTTGCATGATTTATTAAGTTACGAAACATTAGAGTGACGCAACAGTTAAAAAGATTCTTGCGGGGAACGTGTTAGAAAATTGAAAAAGTCGAAACTCGTAGGCCAGCTAGATTTACCGTACAAAATGATAAATGGGTAAAAAAGGGAACTATGTGCACAAGGGTCTTGCCGTTTTATAATTTGAAAAGTGTTTAGAACACTTGTTTAGTTCTCAAGAAACCAATGACCGAAAGGCCGGAGGGTGTGCATGTTGCGTCACATGTACATCCAATCACACACATTCCACATGTGCGCACGCACACAAACACACATGTATATGTGTTTTATGCCTTAAAAGTTTAAACTGTTAAAGAATGAGCCTAATAAGTATACTATGTTTTCAACACTCCCTTTTACGTGCAAGTTCCCAATTGCATATGTACACACACACATCTCATGTATATGTCCATATGCTTGAAAAGCTTAATTTGTTAGAAAGTAGCCCGTGTAAGTGTATCATGCTTCTAATAGTGTGTATGCATACACAAACACGCGCGTGCGCGTGCACATTCGTGCGCGCACACAGACACACAGAGAGAGAGAGAGAGAGAGAGAGTTTACACGGGGGAGAGGAAAAGGCAGAAAGATATGACATTGCCTGCACAGAAAGCAAACATAAGAGTGATGTACAATATTATGCAAAATCAGGAGAGCACATATAGAACAAGAAACAGACTTGCAAACAGACGTGCCCAAACCTATCAAATACCTTCTAGGCATTTCTTGCTGTATCAACATGTACATTACCTAAACTACCTCCGTACTGCCATTAGTTTTTTATAGAAACGTAGAGGGCAGCGAATTCGTGTTTCACAATGCAACCATAGAACTGCCATTTGACACCATTCACGTTTTTTTTTTTAAAACACAATATCGGCCAGCAGTAAATTTTCTGCATGAGATGAGGGGGAGTTAAAGCCGAAGTCATCTAGATAGTTTTTCATGTTTCCTTACGTAACTTTTTTCATTTCTCTCCCTTCTTAAGGGCGGAAAAAAAAACTGAGCATCGCTTGCAATTTTGTTACATGAAGGACGTTGGAGGAAGTAAATGGCGAAAAGTCCGATCCTTGTTGAACGTACTTTATGCACGACTAAATTGAAAGAAGCAAATTGGTTCGTTGCCATTATATTACCTCTAATTTTTTTCCGTATTATTGTTACATAATACAGAGTACTATTCTTTCTAAATTTTCACATGAATTACAAGAGAGTATCATAGCATTCCACTTGACTTTCTTCTATATTGTCGTTACGTAACGCTATTCTTTCTAAATTTTCTTGTGAATTACAAGAGAATACCATGGGCTCCACTTTACTCACATTCTGATATCTGCATGCTTATATTATGCATGTACATATTTTTTTGTATACCAATCAGCTGGATTACGATTTCCTATCATACTTGTCAAAGGAATACAACATGCATGAGCAGATAAACTTACATTTTAACTTGTTCCTGATGCATGATACAAATCAACTTTTCAAGAGAAAAGAACAAAAGAGATATTCATAAATCAGAAATAACAGCGTTATCATAACAAACCAACGATTCCTATGATGGTCCTTGTTGTTTCTCTGTCCGGCATTGTGTCGACTTACACAGGGAAGGACAGAAAACTGGAGGAGAAGAAGAAGGAGGAGAATAATAAGAATCTGCAAATGATGATGGATGATGAAGATGACAAGGACCACAAAGAAGTCATGAGAGAGAGGAAAAGAAGGAACAGTTTATACCAATGGCGGAGCTGTGTTTGTGGTGTAATGGAGAAATTAATCCCCTTATTTTCTGGGAAAGAAAAAGAATGGACGTTAATCCGAAAAGCTTCAACACCGTTATTTTTTTTGTCAAACTTGTACATGCGGCTCCCTCATCATGTGGCTGCTTTTTTCTTCGAAAATATTTCGCGACACTACAAAGAATTACTCCGTATTTTCTAGGTCAAGTGTAAAGGACCTCTTTTTCATCCGAAATAGGGAGGTGAACTTAGTACGTTAGATTTAAACTGGCATGCAATATCATCTTATCATTTTACCCAGAGAGAAGGGGAGAAAGAGTTAGTTTTTAAAGGCATTGCATTTCATTGAACAAATTACACTTTGATAAGCAAAGGGCCATATGAGCAGTTCCTTTTTCTCTTGTTAAAAATATTTGAATACTTGAAATAAATTAATTGTACGTTATATATTCTATTCATTTCTTATAAAGGTAAAAAAATTCTTCCAACTCCATGCATGTTTAGCAACTCCATACCTTTTTTTTTTGGTCGAAAGGTCCTTCTTATTCATTAAAGTGCAAACATATACATCTCTACAGTTATTTACATTCTCTTAAGGCCCACTTTAGGCCTTATCTCTGTACATATACTCTATACATCAATTTGCAATTTCTATATCCTGCAGCTCAGTATCAATCCCCCATGCCTAGCAAAGGTCTTGGTTAATTGCTGATCAGCTAACCACTTTCTTTCATCCCCACTGTGAACCATTTACATGCAGCCCTGGATAGTAGTCTGTTTCCTCTCAAATTCTTGTGTTCCTTTCTTGCCATATTTCATAAACCACTGTAGTCACTGTTAGCTTCCCTAGATTAGCTTTAAGCTCTTGCTTTGAAAGTTCTTGCTAATTGGGAGCACATTTGAGGCCAAGATGTTAGTGGAAATGTTACCTTCAGTTTTTCAAAAGCAATATGCCAGATTTCCTTTGCAAAAGGACATTGAGCAAACAAATGATTCTCATTCTCTTTATCTTGAGTGCATAGCACATAATTATCCTCTTAAATCACATTCCAAGCTTTAAGCTTCATCCTAGTTCTGAGTCCACCTTTGCATAAGAACCATAGGATCAATGAGCATCTGGGAATGTGCCCTTGGAACCATATGAATTTCCATATCGCATCACCATCTGCTCTAGTTCTTATTCCTTCCCATGCTCCCAGATAGCTTTATCAGATTCTTCAATATTGGTTGGGGCATTGCTTGTATCCTGGAATTGATAGCTCTTAGATCAAGTGATTTGGTTGCCAGCATTGTCCATTCATTATCATGAATAATGTCACTAACCTTAGCATTATTACTCAAGCCTGAGTCATAAATGGCTCTTAGTCCAAATTGTTCCACTATAGCTCTTCCATTCAACCATCTGTCAAGCCAGAGCCAAATCCGTCTTCCATTTCCCACTTTATAATAGATATACTGATTAAATTGATCTCTTATTTTCAAGATCTTACACCATGTCCATGATAACACCACAGGGGGTCTAAAGGTCCGCATATGCTGATCTTTAATTATGTAAGAGCGAATCCTTTTTATGAGCTAATACCCATAGAAGTCTGCCTATAGCAGCTTTGTTCCTGTCCTCCAGCCTCTTAGCTCCCAATCTTCTTTCATTTTTTGGCAGACATACATTTTTCCAAGCTACCTTTGCTCCAGTACATTTCCCATCATAGCCTTTCCATATAAAGGCTCTCATTTTATTCTCAATTTGTCTGACAATCCTCTTAGGCAATATAAAAATGGAACACCAATAAACTTGCATACTACATAATACTTATAAAGCTAATTGCAACCTCCCTGCATATGATAGCAACGCCATAATTTAGTAACAATTACAAGTTAGTTGCTGGCAAGAATTTTTCGCTGAAGCTCTAGGCAAGAACTTGTCACTAAAACTACGGTGAGAAGCACCAATGACACTAAAAATCCTACCGATCTTGTCTCGCCTCTTTGAAAGTTGTCATAGGAATGCCATTATTGCTTAAATCGAAGGTGGCAATTTTATGATCGACTTTCTTGTTGTTATAATCCTGCAAATTTTAGATATTAGAATTATTTTTTAACTACTCATGGAGATTCAGTTCAAACATGAAAGACCAACTTACAAGTTTCCCGACTGTAGTTACCAGATCGACTAAATAATAAGTTATTCCATGAGGTTTGTGACATGGCGTCGCTTAAGAATCCGAGGTTTTAGCTATAATACATAATTAAGCCCTTGAAGTTAGCGTAAGTGTCCTAATTTGACCGAACGTGCCATCCACGTAAGTTTTAACTTGATCAATCCCTGAATGACACATAAAAGAAGAATTTTTGCAATGAGGGAAAAAGGCTTTTTTGCAATTACAAGCAGTTTTGCATAAATACCCCAAATGTCTATTTAGAGTACTCTTTGAGGTCTACAATATAAAGTTTAGTGTCACCACATCTATCTGTAATTTGTTCTTGACCTCCGATGGTGACAATGGTAGCTTGCAAAAACCCAAAACACCTCATCAAATATTCAGCAACGACGGTACGAAGTATTCCAGATCTACCTTAGTCCTATGGTTGAATAATCTATTCTTACATCTTGTTATGTTAATAACTGTTGGATATAAATCCATATAAATAATTTTTGGAACAGAATCGCACTTTCTTAAACAAAAACAACAAGTGTTACAATACAAATTTAATAATAACACGTTACAATCTAAAAAGAACGATCTGACCAAACTATAGAATCAAGCCGAGGCTTTGTCTAAAAAGGTTTATTCACGCTCTTCGGAACCAATGGTTCGATGCGATGGGCTTCACAGCACGCAACCTCCAGGATTAGTCTGTACTATCTCTGTTTGCACGCACATGTAACGAAGACTCTTGAACAACCCTCTTGACTTTCCTCTTCCACAATTCACCAAATATCAAATTATATAAGTACTAAAATATCAAAGTGTTGTAATAGAATTTTGGGGTGATACTAAAGAGAAGTGTATGTCTCGGATGTGTGAACAAAACAAGTGAATATTGTGTGTGTTAAGGTGTTGGCCGAGACACACACACACACACACACACACATATATATATATATATATATATATATATATATATATATATATATATATATATATATAGAAGGATGTGAAGTCTTGGGGCCAAAGGCTCAGAACTTAGAGCCAAAGTGTTGGCTTTGGGTGGAGCCAAAGCAATGAATGAGGTATCTGTAGCTTCTCCACAGCCAAGCAAAGAGAAAAGATATGGGGGCCAAGTTGTGTTTTGAAACACATATAAAATACAACAATCCTCCACATGTTTCAAAATGCAGACTCGATAAAAAGGAAGAGGAGACGAGAAATTATGCATCGGCGAGGTGTCACGTGAATTGAACCTTTTCTAGGATAAATAAGCAGGAACTCACTGAAATACAATGGTAGAACGAATACTCTTTTAACCTGCGTATACTCACCACCCATATAATATCTATAGTCAGGGTTGTTCTTACAGGTTGACGTTAAATGGCCATGCGTCGTGCCTAGATATTCTTGTGTGCTCTAGCGACATACCCAAGTCTCATAGAGGCAGCTCAAACTCACACACATATAGGTGGTATCCATCAGGGAATGTGCTGCAGCTGAACACCCCATCCCAATAATTAGGGACTACGGACCCATTAAGAGCTATGCACATCCTCACACACTGCAGTGGTCATTGTCATACACCATAGGGATAGACTCTTCTTTAAGGACCTCCTACCTTAACGGATATACACAATTAGCAACAGTGCCCAACAGACTCCATGACTTCATTAATAATTATTGAACCTCCTTCATGGGATCGCCGATCACAGAGGTTAGGTATCTGTCATTTCATCTCTAAATTTAGGTAAAGTCCCATCCCCCTCGATGCTTCCATCACTAGGCCTCTCCCTAGTGGCTAAGTCAGAGGATCGGCTAAGTTCCTTTCTGACCTCACAAAATTCATAGATACGGTACCATTTTCAATTAACTGCCTCACAATAGCATGTTGCATCCTGATGTGATGACTCTTCCCATTATATATTTTGCTTTTAGCTCGAGTAATAGCAGCTTGGCAATCACAATGCATCACCACAGGTGGACTAGGTTTACTCCACAAAGGTAGATCAATCAAGAAACTTGTGAGCCACTCTACTTTAGAACAAGCCTTCTCTAAGGCAATCAACTCTGATTCCATAGCGGATTTAGTGATAACTGTCTGCTTGGACGACTTTCAAGAGATCGATCCTCCAGCTAATAGGAACACATATCCATTAGTGAGCTTTAACTCATCTGAATTTGAAATCCAGTTAGCATCACAATAACCTTCAAGCCCAGAAGGATGACCGCAATCTATTAGTCCATAATCAATGGTACCTCTCAAATATCTCAATAACCTGGATATTGCATTCCAATATTCCTCACAAGGATTATGAGTATATCTACTCAATCTTCCAACCGCATATGCAATATCCGGACGAGTATGATTCATCAAAAATATTAAGCTACCAATAATTTGTGCATACTTATTTTGTGACACATCGTCACCACAATTTTTCACAAGGTGTATTTTTGCATTATCATAAGATGAAGACAAAGAGGTAGTGTCATAATGCTCATATTTTCTCAGCATGTTTCCAACAAAGTGTGACTGTGATAATGTGATAGAATCATCATACCTCATAATTTTTATTCCCAAAAATGACATTAGCTTCACCCATATCTTTCATGTCAAATTTAGATGCTAAAAATCTCTTAGTAGTATGCACGATATCAATGCATGTTCCAAATATGAGCAGGTCATCAACGTACAAGCATATAATGATAACACTATCATTAACACACTTATAATAAATGCACTTGTCAGATATCACGCTACCAAATCTTTCATGCCACTGTTTAGGAGCTTGTTTCAATCTGTATAAGGATTTAACCAATTTACATACTTTATTTTTTTGTCCGGGAACCACATACCCATCGGGCTACTCCATGTATATTTATTCTTCTAAATCTCCATTTAGAAAAGCAATTTTAACATCCATTGATGCACAACAAGTTTATGTATGGATGCAATGGCAAATAATATTCTGACAGATGCAGTTCTAGTAACAGGAGAGTATGTATCAAAATAATCAACATTATGTTTTTGTTTATAGCCTTTACCCACCAATCATGCCTTATTTTTCTTAATGGAACCATCTGGTTTCAACTTTTTTTTAAAGACCCATTTGCAGTCTATCGGTCTAGTCTTATAAGGCAAGTCGACAAGTTCTCAAGTGTGATTAGACATAATCGAATCTAATTCATTATTAATGGCTTCTTTTCAAAAAGGTGCATCTATAGAAACTATAACAGTATGATACGACAATGGTTCATCATTAATAAGATACACATGATAATCATCTCCAAAACTAGTTCTGATTCTCATTCTCTTGCTTCTCCTTAATTCTAGAGTTTCATCAATAGGATTATCAGCACTAGCAAGCTCATCAATAACTCTAGGCACTTCATTTTTCATAGGAAAAATATTCTCAAAGAAAGAAGCATTTTTAGATTCAATAATAGTATTGGCTTCCATGACATCACTCTTAATGACAAGAAATCTGTATGCAATACTATTAGAAGCATAACCAACGAACACACAAACACAAGTTTGAGAACCTAATTTTATCTTTTTAGGCTCAGGTAACATAACATTTTCCAGGCACCCCCACACTTTTAGGTACTCCAAGTTAGGAGCGAGACCATTCCAAATCTGATAAGGTATTTTACCAGTCTTTTATAGGGTACTATTTTGTACGTGACAGGTTGAGAGAATAGCTTCCCCCACACAGGTTGGCAGGTAGGTCAGAACTAACAAGCATAACTTTCATCATTCTTTTAAAGTCATATTTTTGTCTCAGCAATTCCATTTGATTTAGGTGAATAAGGTGGAGCTACTTCATAAATAATTTCATTTTGCAAACAGAAATCATCAAATGGATTAGAGTCATATTCACTACATCTATCAGTTCTAAGCCTTTTAATTTCTTATCCTTCTGATTTTCAACTTCAAACTTATAGTTCATGAACATTTCAAGAGCTTCGTTTTCCATTCTTAACAGATAGAGTCTCGTGAATCTAAAACAATCATCAACAAAGATCACATAAAATCTTTTACCATCTCTAGTCATCGTTTGTTTTAAATCACCAAATCACTGTGAATTTAGTTAAGGGGTTCACTTTCTATTGTGACAGGTTTACATGTTTTCTTGGTGCTTTTGGTTTCAACACATATTTCACATTTGTCTATGTTAGATTCATTAAAATTAGAGATTAAGCCCATCTCTTTCATTTTTTTATGTATGCATAATTCACATATCCAAGTCTACCATGCCACACTTCAGCAGAGTCAATCATGTAAGCAAAAGTAGACGATGCATTCTCATTCAAAAATTTAGCAACATTAAGTATATAAAGGCCTGAAGTTATTTCTTGTCAGAGTAAATAAAGGCCTGACGTTATCGTTCATCCATTTTACTCTTCCTTTGAGCTAATCACAAACATGCAATTAGTCTTCCTTTGTAACTTGCCTCGAAACTCAATTTTGTTTTCGTTCATCCATTTTATTAAAGTACATGTTTGTGATTAGCTCAAAGGGATGATATCACTAAACTCCTTGAGTTTAGAGGCAAGTTACAGTCAATAAATGTACTTTGCCATAATTTCACTTATGCCTTTTGACCAAAGGAAATGCTAATTTCTATTAAATTTTTTAGTAAAAAGACTTTTTAGCCCTCCCCTCTTCTCACCGCGTTTCTCTTATATCAAGACCACCTATTAGGGGGGAAAAAATCACCGTCATTCCAACATTGTCATCCACCACTAACAACCATCATAGCACCATCTCAACACCCACAACACCAGCCACCAATTCACTAACCCACCTCTCTATCTCTTTCCCTCCTCATGCCAGGCGCTCTCGCGCACGTACACGCGCACACACACACACACACACACACAGTCTGTTGCACATTTGCACCCCACACAAGAACATAGATCGATGCACACACACATACAAAGGTGAATGCACACCATCAAGCTTAAAATAAAGGTTGTGCGTCTGTGTGGTTAGGGGGGTTGTAGGTGTGGGTGTTGGTGTCATGTGAATGTGAATGTGTGCGCGTGTGTGTTTGCACGCGCACGTTGGCCTGTTGTTTTCTCTCATGTATGTTTGTGTAAGAATGTGTGGTTAGGGGTGTGTGTGTGGGAGAAGGAGGATAGGGAAAAGAGGTGTGCAGATGTGTCCAGCCATGGGAGAGAAGGGGAGAAGGGAAGAAGGGTGCCCCCCCCCCCCCCCCAACCCCCAAATTTATTTTGGCAATTTAGAAGGGTTTTTATTGGATTCACAATTGTAGTTTCATAGATAACTCAAATATTTGAAAAGTGGCAGATTCGTGAATAAGTGAATTTTGGCAGCATGGTAATTGGGGGTAGGGGGTGCGTTGGCGCACAACTTGTGTACTTCTCACTCTTTGGGTTGTGCACCTCATTTAGAGAAGAGATAACAAGAAACAAGACTAGGGTTTGAAAATTCATGCCTTAAAGTTTTAGATTCGACAAGTTTATTAATCGCGTTGGTACTTGCGTCATAGAATCTTGTCTTAGGATTCGCTAAAAATTAGAAACCGTAAAGCATGTACGTTTTTTTTTTTTTTTGGGTTAGAAAATTTTGATTTTAGATTCAAGTTGGGGCTTTGGTTGGATGGATTGATTGAAGAATTAAAGGTGCGGGACTCAAGCTTTGTTGCTGTGGTAGGGATTGTCTATATTATTGGTTCTTCCTTACCATTTCTTTGCGTTTGGACATTGTGACGAACCTGAGGTTTTCATTCTATGATGTACCTAATCCTTTATCGTGTGTCATAGCGTTTTATAATGGAATTAGTATTCTCGGTGTTTTTTTTTTATTTTGTTAACTTAGATTGTCAATATTTCCACCGTTCGCGTTCGCGTTCGTTTTATGTGTTCTTGCACTTTTGAAAAACCTTGTCATGCCTACCTCAACTTCTTATTTCTAAGTTTTCTCTTAAACTCAGATTTTCATATCAAAAATTGACTTCAAAGTCAATGCCCTCTAAAAGTCTGTCTCTACGGTCTACAGCCACTTCGATTTGCTATGGAATCTTCATCACTAGTTGGTTTTTAGTGATCCTTATCCTTCTAAAAACCTCAACTATTCTACTTCAACCTTTTAGTTTTGATTTTGCAGTGAATCTTCGCTATTGTCGGAAGCTATTCTTGGCGGAGAGATGCTGTTTGTGGCATTTGCAGATTACCCACTTCAATTTGCTCTAGTACGTTTTAGGGAGTCCGCTGCAGATTTTCTGTTTTGTATTTTTGTAGAATCTTTTTTATTTCTTGGTCAAAATTGTGCTTAGATAATGTTGCCCAGTGCTGAAGTTTGTTATTTTTGGACTTCGATCTCCAAAAGAATATTCATTACCAAATCATTTTTTTTATGTGAGCCTTAACAACATGCGCTGATGATGGCTTGGAGGAGAAGGATGCGGTAGTGATGGGGGGAGGCATGTTGCGGTAGTGATGGTTAGCGTTTAAACCAGTGGTTGTCATGCGTAGCCTCATGTAGATGATTGGTTTTTGAAGGTCAGTTGTTTGGGGAGGGATTGCTTCGTCAGAGAGTTGGTCGATCTGAAAGCTGGTGGTGGACGGAAAATGAAGCCAAGAACTGTGGACTAACAGGGAAGCAGCTTATTTCTTCCATTTTTGTTTGAAAAATTCCTCTTCTATAGGCCATTCCAACTTTTCCCTTGTAAAAGTCACGCAATGTTTGGTCCAATTGAACACTTTTTTCAATCTCAAGGGCTTATGTACCACAACAAAAATCTCAATCTCAAGGTCATAACTGAGACTAAGAAACAAACCTCGTGAAGTTATATGCTATCTGGCCTTCCCCATTTGGTCAAGAACTACACATAATCTAATCCAAGACATAGAAAATGTCTTAGCGAGTGTACTTCTGAAAGAGTAGGTTGACCGAAGTCACACAAGAAAATTCAAGATGCAAGCCGTCAGCCACTTATTTTTATCGTTATTATTATTATTATTTTCTATTAGTGTAAAGCAGACGGGAAAAAGTGTTTTTTAGCTTAATTTTTATTTATTAGCGTAAATCAGATGGTGAAAGTGTTTTATTAGCATAATTTCCTTTAAATACATCTAAGTAGGTACTCGAACTCTCTGTCTTTCATTAAAAGGGCCAGATGAGATCCTTCAAAACTTGCGAATTATGAAGCGTTTCAAGTTGTTATCCTATTAAACAAAGTTAATTTAAAAAAATCTATGGTTATTAATGTATTTATTCGTAGAATATTAGCTTTTACGGTGTCAATCACACTTGGTCACCGTAACAGCAAAATTCTCATCTCTTCTTTCGTTGATGCAATGAATTAAAAACATACAGTCCAAAAAAAAAACACATAAGCTGTTAGCTGAACAAAAAATACTTAAAAGAGAAAAATATAAAAAAAATTGGTCAATGAAAGCGAGCAGAAGCACCATCTTGAATATGCCCAAAAGTGAAACGAGTATAATATTTCCTTTGATTTCTTTGTCCAAAAGATAGATATTCATATACGCAGATGCTTTCAACTAAATAAGTAAAACTACACAAAACAAATTCATCCACTTGCAAGTAGCAACCTACCCAAATTCCTCAGACCTCAAAAAACACATTCAACTCGTTCAAGATTCTTCTTAAACAGGTTTTATCTGGGAAGAAGGGCAAAACTCATGCTGGTTTCGGTAACACCGATGAAATCAATGCATGGGTGGCACCTGGACAGAGTCTTGGCCCTCGGGTATCTCAGAAGTGCCACAATGGGACTCGAGACATTGAGACACAAAATCTTGGGTGTGAGGTGAATTTCTTTGTGGGTCTGTCCCAATCAACCATGACTACGGTTATGGAAATCTTCATCTGCGTGATGCTGTTGTTTGTGGGTATTGCTGTTTTGACCATGATTCATGTATGTATGGCTGGGAGGGCTTCTAGAAACACTACGGTTGATATACAAACTGTTGATATAAGGAGGAGTTCCAGGAGCGCAAGTATGTGTAGCGACGAGTTGAAGAAACTGCCGTGTTTTGATTACAAGGTGGAAGAGAAAGGACCTGGTAGTAGCAACTGGGAGTCTTGTGCTGTGTGCCTGGAGAGCTTCAAGGTGGGTGAAAAGTGCAGGTTGCTGCCGATCTGTGAGCACAGTTTCCATGTTCACTGCATAGATTCATGGCTCTTGAAGACTGGCGCCTGTGCGATTTGTCGAACTGGTGCTCTGCAAAGTGGTATTTCAAGTGAAGTTGGAGTTGAGTTGACATAGAGAGATCAGGAGGATGAAGCATATCTCGGACATGCATCTTTTGCCTGTTCTATCTAGTTTTGTACAAAAGGAAAAGATGGAGATGTAAATGGTGTGAACTTTTTTCTTGTTTCCAGATCAGGTAAATGTCCTGGAATCCTTGGATTATTCAAATGTAACCCTCGGTTGAAAAATTTCTCCTAAATGACATTCAGAGGTTGGCCATAGATGGTAACTTCAGCGACCATCTGGTCGCTGCTAATGGTGCAAGTAAGATGGAAACATTTTTCACAAACCTGGGGACTTGGGTAGGTTAGTAGGGTAATACTAATCACCAATTTAACAGCTTTTCGCAATTAACTCGACTGTGAAATGCCGTTGCACTGATGTTGATAATCTGGTGCCAATACTGCACAAATAGAGGCACCATTGAAATTTAAGTAGAGTTATTAAGGCCTTATTTTTTATTTTTATTTGCAGATACTTTTGTTCATGCTTCGATTGAAATGCAAGAAGTTATGTGCTGCACACTCACAAGCAGGATTAGGAGTCGAAGGTTACGTCCTTAACTTTGTAGCGTAGCTCTGGAGCCAAAAGATCCCATCAAAGATTTTGGGAAAGGAAAGCAGAGTAGGTCCAAATTCCACTTTTTATCCAAGATAAAACCATCCTAATAATCAAATGTTGAGTCACCTCAATTCAATTATTAGCACCTCCATAAAGTCCACAGTGACCTTTGTTACCACTTTATAGCGAAACTGAGTTAATCATAAAAGACGCTCTTTTAGCGCCCTTTAACGAGGGCAATTGTAGTTAAGTTTTAGTTGTGAGTTTGCATGGACCAACAACGCACACTACATGAGCAAGTTCAAATTTTAAAACTCTTTACAATATAGAGTTTCTTTTAAATTGATTCTCGAAAATTGTCTTTAGTCTAAAAAAGAAACAGTTTCTAAAAGTATGTTTGAGTTAGGCTTTACCAGAATCAATTGTTGTTAGGCAAAAGTTATGAAAACACTTGTTTAGAGTTGCGTAAAGCGCTTTCATAAAAGTGTTTAAAGCAGTTTTATGTGAAAAAAAAAAAGCATGAAAATACATGTAAGATTGTCATCCATAACAAAAATTCTAAACTATATACTATAGCTATTTTTTTAGGGTTAATTACTCACGGCACCCCTGAGGTTTATCCAAATTACACACGGACCCTCCTATCTTTGAAAATTACACTCCGCTCCATTTCTTTGACGGTGTTAACGGTGGGACACAAAAAGACATTTTTACCCTTGTATATTAACTACACAGTATCGTCTTGGATTTTGGAGGGACACAAAAAGACATTTTTACCCTTGCAATTTCTTTAAATAAGAGTCTATAACTAGCCGTAAACTTATTCCTGCATAGTCAGGTGAGGTCAAATTTTTATTTTTATTTTAGATCTAGCACCCAACAGGGACATTTTTTGTTATCGGTTAGGTCGAAGGATGCACCAGCACCAGCAACGACGTTTACTCTTCCAAGCACGAACGAGAGCAATGCCTCTGCGAGGAGCATTTCACCTCTTCGGCCTTCAAAGTTCGCACATATGTTGCCTCCGCCACAACTTGTGCCAAGGATTTGCAACAACAGCCGCGCCGCCCTCTACTCATTAGGGCTTGGATCTTGCTATGTTAGCCGGATAGTAGGTCACCTTCTTAGGCAACCACAAGTTCGGAAGGGCCAAAAATACGTGCATACAGCCACGAGGCTGGAAACAAGTTGTGGGCTATAGAACACTCAGGAGGAACTTTCGAACTCCTAGCCCCGGACTTTGAACATAGCTAACAAAATTTAACACTTTCATTCCTTCAGCCAACATTACAGAAAGACTCACAGTAAGTCCCCGATAGAATTTTCATTTCCAATGTTCTTCCGTACCAACAAAAACAAAATCTAAACAAGAAGAGAAGGTAACGAGTCACCAAATTGAGAAATGAAGAAACAAAAAACAACAAAGAAAGCATATCTCACGTAATACTAAGTACCAGTAGGAACCACAAATAGGTTACCAAGTCGGGTATGATTTTCTTTTTTGAGAAAGAGAGAGACCACAAACAAAGCAAGCCAAGTTCTGCGTTAATTAAGCACATGTATATATAAGAAAGCAAGAACACAAGTGCTATCTGGTGGGAAAAGATTACCAGAGCAGCTAAGTTGGGGGGACTCATTACATAATTTTGGCAGGGAAAGCAAAGAACTGGTGTGTGTTATCCTTTATCGTATAGAACTGTACGTTCCGGATTGAGCAGGGCATCAAGAACAGGGTGGTCCGTTAATATTTAATGCCATACCGGGCAGCTTGATGTGAAGTTTCAAGCCAACCACAAGCGCTTAATGGCTGTCAAAATGCCTTAAAAAGTGGAGAAAATGACGCTATGGTCAAGCCTCCATCCTATATAGTATAAGCAGTTTCCATAGATATAAACCTGAAAATATCTTGACAAACTAGTCACTCAAAACGACATAGCATGATGCTCATGGCTTTGGCCTTAAATAAAAAGACCATGCAAAGTTCCCACAAGTTGGACGATGGCTAAAAATAGCTCTAGAGCAACTGTGCCCGTCTTAAATTCTGGACAAGAAGCATTTACTAAAGGCTGATTATTGCATTGCGACTTCGTTCCAATTTAATAAATGCTTATAACCAGCCCTTCCCCATGACTATTATCTGAAGGCTGCTAAAATTAGGAAAGGCACCCCAAATCTTCTCGGGAAGAGCTACAAAAAGTTTGCAATGACTTCATCTGCAGGAGCAACATGGCTACTGCTTCATCACCTCACTTTGTCTTATTTCCTTTCATGTCTCAAGGCCACACCATCCCTCTCCTCTACCTTGCCCGCTTCCTCCGACAGCGTCTGGTCAACCTTACCATTTTCAGCACTCCAGCAAATTCACCAGCCGTCCGGACTTCTCTCCACGATACCGACATCTCCATTATCAACCTTCCCTTCCCCAAAGACATTGCTGGCCTCCCTCCAGGAGTTGAAAACACAAACAAATTGCCATCCGTGTCCTCCTTTCTTGAATTTGCCAACGCCACAAAATTCATCCAACCGCACTTCGAGGAAGCCCTAGAAAAACTCCATCATGTTAGCTGCATCATCTCTGATTCATTTCTACCGAGGACACAAGAATCGGCAGCACAACTGTGTATACCAAGACTTATTTTCAATTGAATGAACAACTTTTCCATGACTATGTACTACATTATAGCTCAAGAACAGCCAAATGCACAGGTTTGTTAAGACGATGAACCCTTCCCCATTCAAAACTTCCCCAACTTGAACCTCACGGTAAACGACATTGAGCCACCAGTCTGTGAGCTTGGATCCAAGAGTGCATTAATTGACTTCGTTGCTAAGCAAGCTATTGCTATGTCAAAGGGTCGTGGTTTGATTGTTAACAGCTTTTACGAGCTAGAGCAAAACTTCAATGACTACTGAAACCAAAAATTTGGACCTAGAGCTTGGTGCGTCGGACCACTCTGCCTTGCCAAGCCAAAAAATTCACAAACCCTCCAGAAGCCAACATGGGTTGAATGGCTCGATGAAAAGTTGGCCATGCAACAGGCAGTTTTATATGTTGCATTCGGCACTCAGGCAGATATATCACTGGAGCAGCTACATGAAATTGCACTAGGCTTAGAACAAGGTTAGTTTCATGTGGGTGCCTAGATTAAGACACCAGGACTTCCTGGACAGGTTTGAAGAGCGAGTGAAGGACAGAGGTTTAATAGTGAAGGAATGGGTAGACCAAATGGAGATACTCCAGCATGACAGCATCCAAGGGTTTCTGAGTCATTGTGGATGGAACTCAGTGCTAGAAAGCATATGTGCAAGTGTCCCTATCTTGGCACTGCCACTAATTGCTGAGCAGCACCTGAATGCAAGGTTGGTGGTTGAGGTAATTGGAGTCGGACAAAGAATCTCGCCAAGTAACGGATCAGTGCGTGGATTCGTGAAATCTGGGGTGGAGAAGGTGGTAAAAGAACTCATGCATGGCGAGAAAGGTGCGGAGGCAAGGAAGAAGGTCGAGGAGGTAGGAGTAGCTGCAAGTCGAGCAACAGAAGAAGGTGGCTCGTCCTGGTGCACGTTAAACCAGCTCATTGAGGAGGTCTGCAGAAAAGATGTGGAATCACCTATTTGCAAATGATAATGTCGGTGAATTTACTTTATATGTGGTTCCAAATTCAAGTGCTTCTGTAGTGAAAGACATAAATGCAGTGTGCTTTACAAATAAATTCATGATATTGTCCTGCAAGCTACGTTACTGATATGGACACATGGAGGATCCCATCCTCATAGGGCCTATACCTCATGTTAGCAAGCAGCCTCAATAATCTCAAACTTCAATGAATGCACAACTGCATTCCAGAATCATTCTCGTAGCAAATTCAACATCCAGTTCTCAAAGACAAAAACACAACTATAAGCGAAAGATCCCAATTTCTGCTCAAGTACAAGATATTATCCAAACACTTACCAAGAGCCTCCTCCATGGATCACAAGCTAATATTACCTAGTCTTAGAGTTCCAGCTCTAAATTGAAGTACATTCGTACTTTTAGGAAAGCACAACGAAGATGCATGCATTACCACCTCATTTCTTGTCTGTGTTGTTCTCCAGTTCTCGCCTCAGCTGCAGAGAGAAGTCATCATTGACATCGTCATCATCCCAATCATCTTCCCATTGCTGTGTAACTTCTTTTCCTTCTTCCTTTTCCTCCCACTCTGCCATTTTTTCGTATTTTGTAAGAAAAGATCCCTCAGATGGTTCATCAAGCAATACCAAGTAGACTTGAATTCAACAATATGAAGACAAACAAGATTATATGAATCTTTTCGACTTTTATCTACACTTATTTTTTCGGACGAGATAAGTACAATCTAATAGAAAGCGCTCGAAACTATTGTTTGCAGAGCAAAAAAGCCACCAGAATGATACAAAAGCACAACACTGGAATATATTCCCTTCATCCCTTCAGGAAAGAAGCACATGAAAACATGTCGGATTGCCCAAAATAACATGGTTCCTTCGTCTCAGTGATAAACTTTCAAAAAGAACACCGGTATAAACATATTATGTACGGCTGACGATAGATTTTATCAGACAGTATAACACATGCCTTAACATAACAGTGCCAACTTCAGCAATCCAACATTCACATCATTCTTCTATTTGATAGTGCAGAAATTGTTAGCCATGTATTTTGGGAGTACCAATTGTCTTTCCTTTTTGGCCAGACTAGCCCACATTATCTTGTTCTGGCAATGCCTGGATTTAGTTTCTCATCCATGCTTTCTATTTGACAGAAGGCAAAGAACTCCAATCAATAGTTACCAACTCATCTCCCCAATTAAAGGGTCCAGAATAGTAGATAGATCAACTTATGGCATTAGAAAGTAATTATTGACCTTGCTCCGACTTAAGTTCCCATAATCCAAACAAACGAACGATGTTATATTCAAGCTCCTATACAGTCCAGGTTAACCAGTACTCTCAATAAGACCGAATGGATAAGAAATCCTCTGTGTCCACATCAACATTCTCTTGCTTAAAGCCTTGTTTTCATTAATTCATCTTTATTGCTTTTTCTTTTTGGTAGACAATTCACTCCTGAGGAGGAGCACTTTAGAATCCAAAGGCTTTAGGTTAAGCAGGATCAAGACACGATATTTGGAATGCATTTTGAGTAAAACTGGGAGGTCTGGGGACAGGCAACGAGTATCTAAGAACAATATCTTTTGGTTTCTTGGATCAATAATACACAAGGAGGTAGAGATTTTAACGAGGGCTGGGAATGAAGTAACATGGGCTGTTGTGCGATCACAAAATTCCTCTCTAGTAGTTGGGAAAAACTTATAAGACGTAAGTGAGGCCAGCAGCGTTGTATGGTTCAGAATGTTGCGCAACTAAGAAACACCATAACACAAGATGAGTGCTGCCTCTAATCGCAAATTCCTTTGTGGATGAGCAGCCACACAAGGAGGGATATATTCAGAAACCAGAATAGGCGCGAGAAGGTGGGGGTCGCAACAATTGAGGCAAAGATTAAGGAAAATCACTTGAGATGGTCTGGTAACATATAGCGTAGGATTTAGGTGCCCCAGAGAGTAAAAAGAAGTGATTTTTGCCAAGTTGATAAGGTAAGACAAGGGACCAGAAATAACATGGGGAGAACTCACGAGGAATTGCTAGAGATATATCAGAGAAACGTGCTTAGAAAGGTAATGGAGCGGTTCAAAAAAGAAGAATGTTGCCGATGCAGAGGAGTCTCCACACTATCAAAATCCCTCAAATTTCTTACCCTACAAATGCACCAAATAAATACCCTTCAGAACCTTTGCCCTAGATTCAAATCTTTAACCGATCTCAGCATCAGCCAGGTTATAAAGAAAATAGCAAGCAAACACCATAAACTTCTTGAGATCTCGCCATGTACGAACAAATGTTCAACTGATTCCTCATCCTTACACATAGAGCGACAACTAATGACAGTTTTGTGCCAATGCGCGAGGTTATCACGAGTCGAACTAGTGGAAGAAAAAGTTCTTGAACAGAATTTTCTTTAATAATTAGAAAGTTCTCTAACTGCTTCTCGAAGTAACAATAATCTTGTGCTCCACTGCTTCTCAACTAGTGGTAGATATAGTTCTTGAATTCAATACTTTGAATGTCACTCATCGAACACCCAAAGTAGAACACTCATCAAAGAAAACACCATCCTTTCTTGACTTAGCTGAGCCATCATCACATGTATTTGAGGAGAAACTAAACACAAGTGTTTAGGCCCTATGTTACATGGACTCTTCAAAATGCTTGAAGTACCTGTGTCGGACACTCGAAACTTGGACATGAGCATGGGATATGTGTCCGACAAATGTCGTAGGACATGCCACTAACAACACTATCTAAAGTGTTTATTTTAATTCATTATTGCTTTGAGATGATAAATGATTTCAATTAAACAATGTATGTCACTGAAAACACCATGTTACCTAAGGAATAACTAATAAAAAGTAATAGATGGAAATATTTTGCCGTGTCCCGTGTCTTGGGTTTTGAAAATTAGATGCATCCGACACTTGGACCCATATCCGACTCAAACGCTCGTACCAAGGCCGTGTAACATAGTTTAGGCCATATAGTGGTGTAGCACAAAAGAGCAACTATAAGGGCCCCCAATGATCTAACAGATGGTACTACATAATCATAAACATTTCTATACTATACCAAATAATAGTAAAAATTTCCTCTTCAAGTTGAGTATAATGAAATAGGCACAGACCAAATATAAGGACGGCTCCAGATCACTTTTTTTGTAAATCAAAAGGTAGCGATGCGTCAGAAAAAGCCACTTGTACTAAAAAAAACAAGTAAGCATAATTCCTCCTAGAAAATAGAATATGCTGACATCAGGGGGAACGTATTTACTAGTTATATCATCCGCAATCGCCTGAATCTCGAAACGTTCTTCAAACCTTTCCTCAGTCCTTCCACTCTTCATTCCTCACATCTTTGCCTGACGGATCAGCTCAAACTACATGGAATTACACTCATCATAGTCGACCCTAACTGAAGCAGATCTGGAGCACTATCAAAGACCAAAAGTTTCAATTTCCTTTTGATCTAAAGGTGGTGATGTAGCTATTATTGACGACAGAGGAGACATAGGATGTTTCTGCTGTGATTATCTTAATTCAATGTTCGTTAATCCGGGTCCAGTAATGCTTTAACCTTTTGTTTTGAAAGAAATCAAAGATCATCGGTTTTTCAAAGTTCCATAAATAAGCCACACCAACCAAGGAGAACTTCCACGGAGTTGAATTCCCAAATTTTGGTTATTTGAAGCTATCGTATAAAAGGACTTGGCTAATATTAATTAGGCTAGCAGTATAGTGGCGAGCTATGAAGCACGGGTGCTTCAAAAGGGGAGGAGTATCGGGGTGGGGTGCGCATCGGACACGGGTGCGCCTCGGGTGCGCCTCGGGTGCGTGTCAGGTGCACACCCATTATTTTCTATTTATTTTTTTATTTTCCGAAATTCGGGTGCAGCTCGGGTGCGGTTCAGGTGCGGATCCGACACTTCGGGGGCTGAAACATAATTTGTAGAAGATATTTCGGGGTTGAAACATAAAACTTAATTTTTGTGGGGGGGTGGGTGAAAACATAAAATAACTTAACTAACCCCAAATTAGGGCACACGACTCACAGAGAAAGAGAGATCGCAGCAGCTGCGACTTCCCTCCACACCGGCGATCTCCCTCGACGTCGGCAACCTCCCTCGACACCGGCGACTTCCCGCGACACCCATCGAACATCTGCGACCACCCACGACCTCACCGAACAGCCGCGACTACCGAAAACCATCGGGGACCTCCGGCGACCACCGAAAACCATCGGGGGACCTCCGGCAACCACCAAAAACCATCAGGGACCTCCGGCGACCACCCTACTCACCTCCGACAGCATTGCTTCGAAGGTATATCTCTAACTTCTTTCTGTCTTCGTTTCCCGTCAATTTTTTTTTTATTTTGGTTTCTTGCTGAGTCTCGAATGTGGATTGTTTGGTGGTTTTAAGTAATTATAGTTTCACTTCTCACATGTTTTTTGATTTTGCTGTGACTATTTTTTTTTTACTGTGACAGTGTGTTCTTTTTTTGTGTTAAAGGTTTAAAGGCTTAAATTAAAGCCAAATATGTCAACTTCAGATAGTATTGCTGCCCCTAGTTCTGGTGTTGGTGATGATGAGACAAAACCATTGTGGAAGTATGTGACTAGGCGTACATAGTAAAATATATATATAATATTTGCCGTATCCCCGCCGCACCCGTATCCTAAAATTTTCAAAAATGCCGTATCCGCGTATCCGCACCCGTGTCGTATCCGCACCCGCACCCGTACCCGTGCTTCTTAGGTGGCGAGTAGTGGTGGGAGGTGGTTGTGTCAGAGGTGCATATGGTGTGGCGGTCGGCGAGGCTTGGTGGTAGGTGTTATGGAAGTGAGGAAGGTGGTAGGGTGTTGTGGAAGTGGTAGGCCCTGGTGTTCAGTGGCTGATGAAGGTGGACGTGGTGGTGGCCGGTGGAGGTCGGGTCTGGTGAAGGTAGTAGGCCCTAAATCTGGAGGCGTAGAGAGATGGTAGATCTGGCAGCATAAGTTGGCATGGTGGTTATTGGTGGTGGCGGGGAAGAGAAAAAGAGGTCAAAGTAGAATTCTAGGAGAAGAAAGTGAAGAGCCAATGCATCTGTGTTTTCTAATACTAGAGAGAAAAGCACAACTAGACGGAGGAGAGAATAAAAGAGAACAAAAACGCTAATTTGGACAATTTACAGAGTGTGGTAGATTATAATCTGGTGCACTACTATTTGGTGCTTTAAAAAGTGATCTAGGACAGTCCATGTGGCCTTGGTGGACGGTTCCGGATGGGTTGGGAAAATGGGAGCCATCCCAAACATAATTGAATGGGGTCCCGATATATGTATTCATTCTTACTGTTCTAAAAACTTCAACATTAATAACCTTAGTAAGACGGGAAATTCCAGAGACTTGTATACTCTTTAACTTTCCACATTTCTCAATCGCATCCAGCTTTGATCATAACTAGTATAAGTTGCATTTTATAAACCTAAAGGAAGCCATTATCTACCAATGTTGTTATTATCATCATTGCCACTATTATTATTATTATTATTAAAATCATTATTATTATCTATACTATATAAAGGAGAATAAAATTTGGAAGTCGGTATAACATCACAACAGGGTTACATACCTCCCTACTTAGAAACATGGCACTTAGCATCAAAGAGATGAGTTTAAAAGCGGCACAGACCAAAAAATCTAGATAGTAAATAACGACCGAAAAATTGAAATTCATTCCAGAAAATGCAGTTAAATAACATCCTACAGACCATGCTTGATTTCTGGAAATTTTATTGCACCATGATAACTAGTGATACTAACAGATTACAGCACCTGCATTGTCGCTTAACACTCTTTGATATGGCTTCTGCAGAAAACTAATGAAAATCTGACACATTATGGGAATAACATTCAATGCATGTCATATGACCAAAAAAACCTATTCCTGAAGAGAAACATTTACAGTATACTTTCTCGCCCATGTCTCGAGAAACTTGCTTTACTTTGATACTTTTTCCCAAGCTCTCAAATTTCTTATTTATAGTGTGAATGTCATACATATACCACTACATAACCAGTATACCATAGCAAAGTTTTACTAAATGACAGGTTTGATTTTTGCCTCGGTCAAGGAATTCTTTTCTTACTCCCTCATCGCATAGACCAAGAATTCATGCCAATGCTACTTCTCCTCTTGAATCTACTAATACAGAGGTTGATTTGCGCAGAGTTGCCTAATACCCCTCCCACCGGACGTTTTGTGTCGCGGGTACTACAGGTTCTCTAAATCAAGCAAACTTAAGCTCTGTATACCAGATCCAGGTATAACTAGTGATTTATCCAATTTTTTATGAGAAAGTCAGATAAATACTGATCAATAGACATTCATTCTACTGTCTTCCCCTCACTTTTTTGGAACGCAAAGTGATCTATACATATATCTGCATATAAATTCATACATATATGTATCTATCATGCAAAAGGAACCAAAGAAGCGATCCTCAGTGGACGAACCAAGTAGACCTACCCCCCACAAACCATGCACCCACAAACTGACGAACCACGTACAAAAGCAAACCATGAACCAGATAACACTGGATTCATGTCAAAGGCCACTGTATCACTTCAAGATTCAAGGATTTGTGCTCCTCAACTACGAGCTTCATGGGATGCCCCGCGAGTCAAGGGAGGGACAAGAAGTGAGAGAGAGTGATAATTATAATTTGGGAAGAAGAGAGACACCAAAGATCTTGGTTGATGAATCTTTGAAACGATACAATACCCTGTCAGGGGGTTTATATTGATTAAACAGACATGTCTCATCAATGTACTGCCCATTCCCTTCAGCATTGACAAGCAGCTTATTTTCAGGTTTAAGGTGTTGGGTCGTTTACAGCTGGATTTTTATTCTGAACAGATATTACGGCTCCATGGGATCACCTAGCTTTTGGCCTTGGATTTGGTTCACTAAAATAGTTCAAATTGAAGGAATCTCCTTTCATATACCTGTCCTAAACTTTCTTTTCATCTAAAACTCACAAACACATTCAGATGTAGTTTCAAAAGATCCTATATTCCATCTAGATTTATCAATACCTTATATAGAAGGTATGTTTACTGATATGTCCATGATGCACCCAACTTAGTTCTTCTTGTTGCAGGCGCCTTCTGGCTCTGGCTCCAGCTCCCATTCCCACTCACCCACCCCCAAACACAACCCACCTCCCCCACCCGCGCGCGGTCCCACTCTGCAACTAAGATCAAGCCATACCTTAATGATCCGAACTTCCGTGAGTTGTTTTCTCTTTTTTTTTTTTTTTTTTTTTTGGGGGGGGGGGGGGGGGGTGTTAATTGAGCTAGTAGCTCTATCACAGCATCATCACAATGACCTACTCAACACGTCTAGAAAATTTACCAGCTCTGCTGACAGCCAATCGTTGTCATGCACTTAAAGTATAGAGCTCCTGAACTGCACAGACCATGAGCACTAACTAGAACATGGGACACACACACCCAAGCATAGCGTTTGACGATACACACATGCAATCGTAATACCTCAATACGTATAAAAAAGCAGGGTCCAGCCAAGCCACCGTTGCTTAAATCACCGTTCATCCCAACTTAATCGACCTAAACTGACAACCTCAGATGCCAAATTATTCTCCGCGAAGAAGTATAACTTTTACTGTTTGTCAATAAATTCCCAGTATTCGCCAACACGTCGACTAAACGAGACCTTCAAGTTCCATTTCGCACAGAACTCAATCGCTATCAGTGTAACTAATTCAAAAGTCAGAAAGTAGGGATTTACCTTGATCGATTAACAGGTCCAGAACAACTCAAAAGTTTGAAAGTAGGGATTTACCTTGATCGATTTCGAACTCTTCGAATTCGTCGTCGTCTTCGAAGAGATCGATCTTTGTCTCCTCGGTGGCTGCCTTGGGCTGTTCGGTTGCCATTCTGCGAGTCTCTTGCGAAAACCTAGAGTCGTACAAAAAGTATAATTTTCGATGCAGATAGTACAAACATAGATGTATGATCACGAGGGAGAATCGAACTTACAGGGATGGAGGTAAAAGCAGAACCTGGTGATTAGTGGCTGGGTTTTTCTGCCCTAAATTTATGAAGAGTGCAGGAGTCTTCTTGTTTATACGGCGCCGTCCCTATACTTTAATTTTTACTAATTTATTTCCTTATTTCCCCTGTATTTTTGGGCCAGAGTTTCTTTTCCTCTCAAATATTAGAAACACCAAATCCATTTTTTTTATTTTGTTAAAAACAGAGATATATACGATGATGTAAAGATAAAAGTATACATTACGGACAAATGAAAAGGAAAAAAAATTATACAACTGAGTCTCAAAAACATATAGATAAACTCATTACAAGACCTTTTAAAACTTGACAAACTTAAAGTAGAGTATCGGAGAAAATCCTAAATAGTTGCAGGAGCCAAAATATCACTTAGGGAGCACAATCATGCACCGGTCCAAATCAAGATAATGCTACATTATCTTGTATAAGTTCTATCTATTCCAGCCGAACATCATCATTTGATGGAATGCAAAAAAACAGCTAATGCAGATGATAAAGTCAAAATATTCTCTCTTCTTCGGACAATATGTATAGAATGAAATCTTTTGCAACTATCTAGAGCGCGTAACAGATGTCCTGAAACTATGAGCATCACTCTGAGACCATCGAGTCACCTATATAATAAAATCAGAGTGAGGCAATAGGAATATAATGTGGAAGTAACCAAAGAGAATTAAGCCAAGGAAGGGCTCAAGATAATGTTGATGCCATTGCATCTGAAGAGATCATCGGTGATAACCACATCAATACAATCACCAAAGGGCTTCCAACAGGAGTTGAATAATGTCAAACCTACACCAAATCCGATCAAAACTTTCTCACATATCACCACAAACACAGCACAAAACACACAGGGATTGAGGGCATAGGGCACTGGCATATATCGAAGAAATAGGTTGGACAAAGAGGATGGAAAAAGCGGGTAAAGTTAACTTGGATCACATGATCATCTAGACGGCCATGCTTCATCACTGCCTTGATTTTCTTTTTAAGTAAGGATGTATTACGTGCTAGATTAAAAAGTTGCGCACTTTAACTCCAAGTTGCATCAAGAAGAAACATCAATTCCGGAAGACAAAATCATTACTTTTCCCCCCAAATAGACAAGAGTACAGTAGCAATCTAGATCACTTGCAACAAATCACCCACTTCATAATTAAAAAAGCAAGGCCATCCACTGACCAAGCCACTGCAAAAATGGATTAATTGTAGTAAGCACTGACCCACTCTTCAAAAGATGAACTCTCTGTAAATCTCCAATACAAGGACAGTTTAAGAAAAGATGTTGATGGGTTTCAGAATCAAAGGAACATAGAGGGCACACATCAGGTAGGAAGCATCCTCTTTTAGTCAGTTCATAAGACAATGGCAGTCTTTGATGTAAGAATTGCCAGAGAAAAAATTTTAATTTTCTTAGGTAGAGGCAAAGACCACAATATATTCCAAAGCTTAGGGGCCAAAACAAGATCTTGCAGGTGAAGGTTACTAGCACTTTTCAAGAAGATAATGATAAGCACTACTAACAGAAATTTCCCTAACTTAGTATAAGGCCCGTAGACTTCATCCTGAGAACCCTAAGGGAGCAAGGAAATTTCAAAAATTTTAAAGGTAATATCATTAGGGGACATCTAGAGTATACGAGTCATATTTCAATAACGGGCATTCAAGAAAAACAGATCACTTACTTTCCCAAGCTATTACTACCATTACCAAAGTGCATTAAATGAAAATCTATATTTCAATGGGCCGGCTATTATTTTGGACCTTGTTCACCTTTTTGGCAGTGTTTACCGCGGACACGATAACTGGTACACCAGCTACTGATCGTAGTCTTGGTATGATAGATAATAACCACCCCCCCCCCCCCGCCCACGCCCACCCCCACCCCCGCCTGCCCGAACATAGCTAGGCTTGTGGGAGAGAAATACAAACGTTTTGTACTGCTAGGCGAAGCAGTAGAGTGTTGCACCCCTAGAATTTTACTAAGAAAGAAGGAAGTTCGGTAACCACTAATCCATCCAAAGAGAAATGGAACGTCCGTCCTCGATATGACATTGAATTCCCTGCTTCAAAACATGCTGCCCAACTAAATACTGCACCAAACCCACGAGCTAACTCTCGGTCGTCCAATAGAGAGAAAATTGTCTCTTAAAATATATTACATTAAACATTTGCGCAACTAAACTATCAAGCATAAGCCATATTTATCAAGCTAGTTTAATTAACAGAACTTCATTAAAAGTGCAAAAGTTACGAAAACTCAAGCCACCAGAGCATTTAGGTAGACATAACGTAGGCCAAGCAATCCAATGAATTGATTTAGATGCCTCACCTGACCACAAAAAAGGGGCCAAATTTTGATTTAGTTGCCTACACACCCAAGTTGGGAATTTATGAACAGTCATATAATGGATAAGGAGGTAGTAAAAAAAAAGCAAATCTAGATATTCGAAAATGTTTGAATTTGTATCGGAAGTATTTTTTAGCATGCCACTAGTCACTTTTCACTCAAAATCGTCCGTTATCTCAATGATTTTTTTTTCTTATTTGTGTTTTGTGACAATAACTGAAGTTGAATCGGTTATGAAGAGCGCACCTTTTACTTTCATTAAAAAAAAGTATATGTTATTTGTAAATTTGAAAACTATTTGCTACTTTTGACGACCTAGTAGTACTAAAAGCGTGAAAATTTACCAATTGACAAAAATCGATGCTACATCATGCAAATATAGCTCAACTGCTTTGAACTAAATTCATAATTTTGTTTTGGTTAGAATATGAAAAACAAGCATGAGTAAGGAAATTGTAAATTAGGCTGCTAGTGATTGAGCTTCGGTGCAGTTATTGAAGAGTGAATTTTGCTTGTAGGTTCTTCCCAAAAAAATAGCTTCGAAATATCATAATTTTTTTTATTCTTAATTAACTGATCGTGTTTGACTTGCACGCTTATTTAAAATATATATCATATTTTATGAGTTTCTTATTTTATCCAAGAGAGAGAAAGGGAGAAGAAGGGAAGAAAGTAGTCGAAGAGAGAAAATGAGTTGGTGGAGGATTAAATGTGAAGAAAAAACATGAAAAAATAAGCACGAAACCCTTTCTTTGTTTAAAAAGTAGTCAATAATTTTTTTGGCACAGTTCAAAAAAATGTATGATCAATTAATTTAGGGACAGAGGGAGTACTAAGTTTCTCTTAGGTAACACAACTTATTAACTGTCCCTGTAATCAATCCTCGTGTTGATGACGTGTTGGGAGTTTCCACACCTGAGAACATTATAAGTTATAAGAATGTCACCCTGGCTAGAGAGCAACAGTAACCAAAAAGAAATGGCAGAAGAGCAAATGCACTCTCGAGAACAAAATAACACGCGCGCACACACACGCACACACATATAAAACCTTTTAATTACACGGACCTTTCACTCGATATCTTCCCATTGAACCAAGTCCAAATGCACATAATTTCAATTTACAGCTCTAGTACTTTCAAGTCACTCGAGTCCGTTATTGGTTAGCACGCGATAATGTTCTAGCTATATATAATCAGCTCTAAAAGCTTAACCTGAATAAATCATATCACGCTGTCTAAATTACTTGAATGACATCGCTAAAATTGATAACCAATGTGCCTTTGGTTGGAGTCGCATAAAAGCCATTCGCCGTTCTTGAGAAACTGCAGACCGCCAGCATCATCATGTACCCCCAAACTGTTACAGGCTTGCATCCGCCGTTGGTGTTTTCGGGTGTTCCAATATCATCAGTTTTGCTTCCAGGATGATAATGGAAAGCAGCCAAGAGGTCTCCGGATGATCAACTGTGATTCTTTTCCTTTAGGAAGTTAGGAGGCAGACCTCAGCAGTCATTCACTATGCTCTCCACAAGCTGACAGATCTTGCCCAAGTTGGTGAACAACTCTTCGAATACAATCTTCGAAAACAAATATATCGATTTAAGACAAAGAATAAGTTGCTCGTCCTCCTTTTTACGATGCGCCTCTCGAGAGGATATTACTTTAACATAAATGATAAGAATTATTTTGATCTTGTTCACAAAGTATATATATATATATATATATATATATATATATATATATGGGGGCCGATCCACACCCACCGGTGGAGAAATAACAATTTCTCCACCGAACCGCGGGTAAGAGCAGCGGTTGGGAAAAAGTTGTACTGACACTGCATTTATGGCAAAAAAGGCATGAGAAAATGGTGAGAAAATAGCGAGAAAATGGCGAAAAGGAGAAAAAGGACACCAACCGCATGAAGAAGCAGCGGTTGGCATTAATATCCCCTGCCACGTGGCGTCCCCCACCCCTGCCACGTGGCCCAACCCATGGGCCCTGCCACGTGGCGTCCCCCACCCATGCCACGTGCCCCAACCGCGGGTTGTATATGCGGTTGGGGCGATGGCCCCTGCCACGTGGCGTCCCCCACCCATGCCACGTGGCCCAACCGCGGGTTGTATACGCGGTTGGGGCGATGGCCCCTGCCACGTGGCGTCCCCCACCCCTGCCACGTGGCCCAACCGCTTATACAACCCGCGGTTGGGGCGATGGCCCTGCCACGTGGCGGCCCCTCCCCTTGCCACGTGGCCCAACCGCATAAACAACCCGCAGTTGGGGGCGATGGCCCTGCCACGTGGCGCCCCCCCGGTGATGCCCCCCTCCCCCCATGATGCCCCACGTGTTGTCCTTCTGTAAAATTTTTTTTTTTGCCGCAGCCTTTGACCGCTCAATCACGGGTTTTTTTCTGTCTTTTTTCTTCTCTCTTCCTCACTTTTTTCTGTCTTTTTTCTTCTCTCTTCCTCACTTTTCTCTCTTTATAATCCCCTCCCCCGAACCCTTATTCTGCACTCTATCATCTTTACCAACTTCCTTTGTACTTCATATCTCACCTACATAATCTCCACAACAATACAAACCAAAAAATTTTACCCTAGAAGATCGGTGGATAACCGCTAGAAGATCGGTAGATTTTTCTTTAAATACATCAAGTCACAACAAGTAAGTATTTTGAATTTCCTTATAATTCAATGTTAGGTTTATACAAATCAGCGTATTACATTTATAGATTCCAAAATAGCGATTTTTTAGGGTGCCAAATATAGACAGTTTTTCACGAATTTATAAAAAATAGCTAGAGCTAGATTTTGGCAAAATGCAAAAAAGAGACCCTAGTTATTCTTAAAGGATCTGTCTCAGGTAAAAATTTCAGATTTTTCCAAAGACTGGAAAGGTGTTAACTGATACGGGGAACCTTGTAATTCTGCAGTGTATTTTAAAATATCAAGCTAGCGCGATTTCGCGCGAAAATTTTATGAGAACCCTAGGATGTTGGGAAGTTCCATTCCCCAGGAATTCGGGCCATTCCAAAGCCGTTACCTATTTTTTTGGCCGAACGGCCCTTTAAGCGCTTGATCCGGAATCGGTTCGGGATTTTTGGGCGAAACCTCCGTAAAATACTTTTTAGGTCAAGAATGAATTCAGGGAGCCTAAAATAGCATTTTGAAGCACTTTTGATATTTTTTTATGCCAGGGGGCATTTCGATAATTCGCCGCCCCGAGAGGGGTATTTCGGTAATTTTACAGTGCTAAGTTTTTCGACGGACTTTTTAGTCCAGAAATGTAATTACAAAACTAAAATGTTGTTTTGAAGCTGATTTGGCGCGCGTAGGGGTGATAATGAATCCCCGGGGGCATTTCAATAATTTGTCGCTCAACGAGGGTATTTTGGTAACTGAACGTTGTAACACAACTAGAGGAAATAATTTTCAACACTATGTGTATTCCTAGGGTGTAACACTATGACTATGTGTGTTTAATGTGAATACGAAACGTAATTGTCGCTAAAGGTGAAAACTTAATTAGACAGTTTTTCACGAATTTATAAAAAATAGCTAGAGCTAGATTTTGCCAAAGTGCAAAAAAGAGACCCTAGTTATTCTTAAAGGATCTGTCTCAGGTAAAAATTTCAGATTTTTTCAAAGACTGGAAAGGGGTTAACTGATACGGGGAACCTTGTAATTCTGCAGTGTAATTTAAAATATCAAGCCAGCGCGATTTCGCGCGAAACTTTTATGAGAACCCTAGGGTGTTGGAAGTTCCATTCCCCCGGAATTCGGGCCATTCCGAAGCCGTTACCTATTTTTTTGGCCGAACGGCCCTTTAAGCGCTCGATCCGGACACCGGTTCGGAATTTTTGGGCGAAACCTCCATAAAATACTTTTTAGATCAAGAATGAACTCAGGAAACTTAAAATAGCTTTTTAAAGCACTTTTGATATTTTCTCATGCCAGGTATTATTTTGGTAATTTGCCACCCCGCGAGGGGTGTTTTGGTAATTTTACGTTTCGGGGGCGTAATTGGCGCTAGGGGTGAAAACTTAATTAGACAGTTTTTTCACGATCAGGACACCGGTTCGCGATTTTTGCGCGAAAGATCCGTAAAATACTTTTTAGATCAAGAATTAACTCAGGAGGCGTAAAATAGCATTTTAAGGCTATTTGATATTTTTCCTGATGCCAGGGGCATTTTGGTAATTTGCCACCCCGCGAGGGGTGTTTTGGTAATTTTCCCGCGCCAAGTTTTTCAAACGACTTTTTAGTCCAGAAATGTAAGTAAACCACCTGAAATGTTGTTTTGAAGCTGGTTCGGGGGCGTTGGGGTGATAGTGAACCCCCAGGGGCATTTCGGTAATTTACCGCATGATGAACGCAGACTATCAATGTCCCGCTGCTGATGCGAACCTTATCATGATACCTTGTCATCATGCAAACCACTGGTTCCTATTAGTTCTCCATCCAGCGTTCAGAACAATTCACATATACGATAGCCTAAGGGAGGACGAGCCTGGACAGCTGCTGGCACAGATGTACAACGAGTACATCACTTTCGTGGTTAGTTTTTATTTTTTGACCTTGGCTCATAGTATATTGTTCTTGTTTCATAGGCTTGATTCTCGTTTTTATTGTTGGATGCAGACTACTGTCCTCTCGCTAGCGTGCGAACGGCCACAGGGGGACCCTTGGACGGTCGTGATGATAAAGGACCGACCAAAGCAATATAATGGTCACGATTGCGGGATTTACGTCCTCAAGTACATGGACTACATTGCTCGCTCGGAAGTGCTCAAACACTCCTCGTGGACTAGGAAGGATGCCTTGACGTTTAGGTATAGGATAGCCTGGGAGCTGAAAAAGAATGAAGCTAGACGCCTTCATTACCATTATCCTGACGTGCGTGGCTAGCTGCTGTGATGTTACAAAAAACTGTACCAAAAAGAAATGTACATAATTTTTTGCATGCTATGAATTTGGCGCTAAAATGTGCGCGAATATACCTTTCATATGACGCATTCGAAAAAATTACGCGTCTCGCTTTTCGCCGAAATTCATAGAAATGGGCTAACTAGCGTGCATGAGGTGCAATGAGAGAAAAAAAAGTGACAAAAAAATTGTAACTTTTTTCGGAAGCTATCAATTGGGCCTTAAAGTGTGGCCGAATAGGCCCTTCCTAGGAAAACTCAAAAAATAATGTGTCCCGTTTTTCGCCGAAATTCTTACAAATGGGCTAACTAGCGTGCCTGAGGTGCAATGAGCGAAAAAAAAGTGACAAAAAAAATTACAACTTTTTTCGGAAGCTATCAATTGGGGCCTAAAGTGTGCCCGAATAGGCCCTTCCTAGGAAAACCCAAAAAATAATGTGTCTCGTTTTTCGCCGAAATTCTTACAAATGGGCTAACTAGCGTGCCTGAGGTGCAATGAGCGAAAAAAAGTGACAAAAAAAATTATAACTTTTTTCGGAAGCTATCAATTGGGGCCTAAAGTGTGCCCGAATAGGCCCTTCCTAGGAAAACCCAAAAAATAATGTGTCTCGTTTTTCGCCGAAATTCTTACAAATGGACTAACTAGCGTGCCTGAGGTGCAATGAGCGAAAAAAACGTGACAAAAAAAATTACAACTTTTTTCGGAAACGGGATTTTAAGCTTTAAAACGAGATTTTAAGCTTCCTGAATTCACTCTTTAAAATAACTTTTCAGGTGTCTCACACCCTTTCATGAACTAAAAGTTATTTTAAGCACAAATTTGTGTAATGTAAAATTAGCAAAATAGCCCCCGATGAGCGGCAAATTACCGAAATTCCCCCGGGGGTTCATTATCACCCCAACGCCCCATATGGCGGCTACACCACCGGCAGTCTCAAAACCGCTTTGCTTACTACTTTTTAAATGTATCACATCAATTATATACCAAATATTTCCTCCGAAGATTTTAAAGGGGATGCGTTAACAAAAATTACCCCGCTACGTATGCAAAACACCCCCTGGCAGCCATCGCCCCAACAAACATCTCAGAACAACTGGAACAAAATAACTTTCCGGGTGTCTTACACCCCTATCCTATAACTAAAAATCATTCGGGAAATTTTTCAAGCTGGTTCAGTTAGCAAAATAGACCCCGTCATTGCGGGCAAATTACTGAAATGCCCCCGGGGGTTCATTGTCACCCTAACGCCCATCAAACCAGCTTCAAAATAACCTTTCAGATGTTTTACTTACATTTCTGGACTGAAAAACTTGACATCGTAAAATTACCAAAACACCCCTTGCGGGGTGGCAAATTACCAAAATGCCCCTGGCATCAGAACGATCTCAAAAGTGCATTGAAATGTTATTTTAAGCTTCCTGAATTCATTCTTGATCTAAAAAGTATTCTACGGACTTTTCGCCCAAAAATCCCGAACCGGTGTCCGAATCGAGCGCTTAAAAGCCCGTTCGGCCAAAAAATTAGCTAACGGCTTCGGAATGGCCCGAATTCCTTGGGAATGGAACTTCCCAACACCCTAGGGTTCTCATAAAAGTTTCGCGTGAAATCGCGCTGGCTTGATATTTTAAATTACACAGCAAAGTTACAAGGATCCCCGTATCAGTTAACCCCTTTGCCCCGCTACGTATGCAAAACACCCCCTGACAGCCATCGCCCCAACAAACATCTCAGAACAACTGGAACAAAATAAATTTCCGGGTGTCTTACACCCCTATCCTATAACTAAAAATCATTCGGGAAATTTTTCAAGCTGGTTCAGTTAGTAAAATAGCCCCCGATGAGCGGCAAATTACCGAAATGCCCCCGGGGGTTCATTGTCACCCTAACGCCCATCAAACCAGCTTCAAAACAATCTTTCAGATGTTTTACTTACATTTTTGGACTAAAAAACTTGACACCGTAAAATTACCAAAACACCCCTCGCGGGGTGGCAAATTACCAAAATGCCCCCTGGCATGAGAAAATATCAAAAGTGCTTTAAAAAGCTATTTTAAAGCTTCCTGAGTTCATTCTTGATCTAAAAAGTATTTTACGGATTTTTCGCCTAAAAATCCCGAACCGGTGTCCGGATCGAGCGCTTAAAAGCCCGTTCGGCCAAAAAATTAGCTAACGGCTTCGGAATGGCCCGAATTCCTTGGGAATGGAACTTCCCAACATCCTAGGGTTCTCATAAAAGTTTCGCGCGAAATCGCGCTGGCCTGATATTTTAAATTACACTGCAAAGTTACAAGGTTGCGCGTATCAGTTAACCCCTTTCCAGTCTTTGAAAAAATCTGAAATTTTTACCTGATATAGATCTTTTGAAAATAACTAGGGTCTCTGTTTCGTACTTTGGCAAAATCTAGCTCTAGCTATTTTTTATAAATTCATGAAAAATTCTAATAATAATAAAAAGGACATGAAAGGATATTATAATAATAATAAAAATGACATGAAGGAAAATGGAGAAAACCCAACCGCCACACTTAGTGGCGGTTGGTATCATTGCAAATTTTTTTTTTCTGTCGCTAAATGTGAAAACTTAATTAGACAGTTTTTAACGAATTTATAAAAAATAGCTAGAGCTAGATTTTGCCAAACTACAAAAAAGAGACCATAGTTATTTTTAAAAGATCTATATCAGGGAAAAATTTCAGATTTTTCCAAAAACTGGAAAGGGGTTAACTGAAATGGGAACCTTGTAACTTTGCAGTATAATTTAAAATATCAAGCTAGCGCGATTTCGTGCGAAACTTTTATGAGAACCCTAGGACGTTGGGAAGTTTCATTTTCCAGGATTTTGGGCCATTCTGAAATTGTTAGCTAATTTTTTGGCAGAACGGTGCAATTTTTTGGGAAATGGACCTAAAAAAATTAGCCCGTTCGGCCAAACAATTAGCTAACGACTTCGGAATGGCCCGAAATCCTGGAAAATAGAACTTCCTAACATTCTAGGGTTCTCATAAAAGTTTCGCACGAAATCGCGCTAGCTTGATATTTTAAATTATACTGCAAAGTTACAAGGTTCCCCATTTCAGTTAACCCCTTTCCAGTTTTTGGAAAAATCTGAAATTTTTCCCTAATATAGATCTTTTAAAAATAACTACGGTCTCTTTTTTGCAATTTGGCAAGATCTAGCTCTAGCTATTTTTTATAAATTTGTGAAAAACTGTCTAATTAAGTTTTCACTTTTAGCAACAGAAAAAAAAAATTTGCAATGATACCAACCGCCACTAAGTGTGGCGGTTGGGGTTTTATCCATTGTCCTTCATGTCCTTTTTATTATTATTATAATATATATGTGTCCTTTAAATGTCCTTTTTATTATTATTATAATATATATGTGTCCTTTTTTTAAAAAAAATGCAACTTGGCAAATAATTCCCAACCGCATGTAGGGGTTGCGGTTGGGCATTAATGCCAACCGCAACTCCCACACGCGGTTGGGCATTATGCCCATTTTCTCGCGAGATTTTCATTTTCTCGTGATATTTTGGTGAATTTCTCGTGCCATTTTGGTCCTTTTTGGTCTTTTTCGTCCTTTTTCCGTCCACGTGGCCAACCGCTGCTCTTACCTGCGGTTCGGTGGGAAAATTGTTATTTTCCCACCGGTAGATGTGGATCGGCCCCCTATATATATATATATATATAGGGAGCTGATCCATTGATAGCGCTAGCAAATGGAGTTAAGTTGCTAGCGCGATCTGACCGTCCATCCTGAAAGATGGACGGTCCAGATCGCGCCTTTTTCCAAAACTGATCCCCGTCCGCCATACTGTCTCGCGGACGGGAGTTTTACCTTTTTGCCCTCCTCCCATGTCCGCGAGACTGTCTCGCGGACGCCTTTCTGTTCCTGACATGTGTCAGGAAAAAGGCGTCCGCCATACTGTATGGCGGACGATCTCTAGGCTGACACATGTCAGGGCCTGTCCCCTCGGTCGCCTATAAAGTCTCGGGCGTGAGCCCCGAGAACTGTCCCCTTGGTATCCTAGAATCTATCCCTACTCGGCTCTTTCAGCAAAATTTTTGCGGGGCTTTCAGATTCACTTGCTTCCATTTTCAGCACCCTTCAAGCTTTTCTTGGAGTAACACACTTTTGGTTCAAGCATCACTCAAGCAAGGTAAAGTTTGTGATCTTGCTACCGTTTATCTTAGTAATTTTAATTTGTTATGTTCAGTAAATATATAATTAGCAAAATAGGAGACACTTTTGAGATTATGTATATGGTATCCTAAATCGGTCTAATCGTCAAGATAATTTTGAGATAATAAGCGTATTCTATTTCTACATAGGTCTTTTTCACAATGTCTGATTTCGTATCGAGCTCCAGCACCCCCGTAGATGCTAGTGATCCGTATCTAGGACGAACCTTTCAAACGTTGGAAGAAGCTGGAGAATGTTTTCGAGCTTATTCATTGAGGGTTGGTTTTGGCATTAGAATAAAAACTACAAGAACAAGCAGCGTATCGAAAAGGATATGCTCTCGCTTATACGAGTGTCATAGGGGCAGAAACCCAGTGCAAAATGAGACACGCGTAGGCAACGATGACAGTGATGATGACGAAATAGGGTATGCGCGGAGAAGACGGGATTGCTTTGCGCGCACGAATTGCCAGGTCAAGATGTTCGTAAGCTATAAAGCCAAACAAGATCATTGGCTTATTACCAGCCTGGAACTGGCACACAATCACCCGTTAGTAACCCCTTCTAAGGTGAGTCAGATGCATCAACACAAGAAGGTGGGTAAGGTCGCGAGGAGCCTAATTCACACAATGAGCGATGCGCGGCTAGGACCTACCGACATGATTAATGTTCTTGCTGAACAGGCTGGGGGAATTCAAAATTTAAACTTTAACACGACAGACGTTCGTAACGCGGTCCGAACCCATAGACGAGCCGCGTATGACCTCAATGATGCGCAAGCGACAATGAGCCTATTGAAACGGATGCAGATGGAGGACCCGCAGTTTACCTTCGACTATAAACTTGACGACGAGCATCGAGTTAGCACAATTTTTTGGGTCGACGGTCGTTCGAGGCTAGCTTATAAGCATTTTGGGGATGTCGTGACTTTCGACACCACATACCGTACCAACAAGTACTCGATGCCGTTCGCTCCTTTCACGGGCGTCAATCATCATTATCACTCCATCCTGTTCGGGTTCGCCTTGTTAAGGGACGAGAGCGAGAGTTCTTTTGAATGGTTGTTTAGGGTGTGGCTGGAAGCAATGAACTTCAAAGCACCGACTGTTATCATCACCGATCAAGATTTGGCAATGAAGAAGGCTATTGCTACCGTCTTCCCAGATACTCGACACAACTTGTGCACTTGGCACATAAGCAACAAATACCCTGAACGTCTGCATCACATGTACGCAAGGTATCCAGACTTTAAACAGGATTTTGACAAATGCGTCCTCAAGTCATTAACGATTGAGGAATTCGAGGAGAGGTGGGAAAAGCTTGTTCGGGATTACTCATTGCAAGACAACGAGTGGCTCCAGCACTTGTACGGGCTCAAAGAGCAATGGATTGGTGTTTACACGAGAAGTCATTTTTCTGCGGGCATGAAAACGACGGGCAGGAGTGAATCTATGAATGCCACGTTCGATAATTATGTGGGTACAGCTACCAATTTGAAGAGTTTCGTCACATCAGCACAAAAAGCGGTTGCGTCGTTGTTCGTGAAAGAAAGGGCTGCAGACTTTGCAACCACGTACAAGCAAAGGAGAAGGTTGCTTGAGACCCCGCTGGAGCTGAACGGTGCCAAAGTCTATACGAAGGAGATCTTCCTGCTATACCAAGTAGAGCTGCAAAAATCGGGCCGATACAGTATATATAAGGTGGCAGAAAAGTCGTCGCGTGAGTACAAGGTTTATTCGCTCGTGAATGACCTCGTCCCTGAGAAGCTGCGCAGAATTTATACGGTGACCCACGACACATTGACGGACTCGGTGACATGTGTTTGTAAGAAGTTTGAGTTCCATGGCATCCTGTGTAGACACATTCTGCGGTTTTTCACACAGAAGAATATCAGGACAATCCCCGATAAATACGTCCTGCCACGTTGGACGAAAGGTGCAAACAGGTTGCACGGTACCATTTCCTTTCCGGAGCACCCGTATACTGACTTTGAAGAATCAGAGACGTTGCGGTATAATCATCTGGTGACGATGTTCACCCGTTTGTCCGTAAAGGGTGCTGCTACAATGGTCGGATATAAACATCTCCTCGAGGTAGCTCAGCAGCAAGAGCCCATCGTCGACCAATTGGAAGCAGCTTCAGTCAGCAATGCGGTTGACACCGAGCCTACGACGGGATCAGAAGATGACGAGCCGGGGGAGGGAGCCGACAATGATATCCGGCCTTCGGATCCAATTATATCGCAAACGAAAGGCCGCAAGAGATCTACGCGGATGAAAAGCTCTATTGAGACGGCAAGTCAACCAAAAAAGCTAAGAAGGTGTGCATTGTGCAACAAAATGACAGACCACGACAAGCGGAACCATTACAAGGCACTGGGGATAAGTCCAGTGCCTTTGCAAGACGGGGAAGAAGATGATGCCGAGGATGAGGACGAACAAGCTGCAGTGGAACTTTAGTGTACTGAATATTTTGTAATAATCTTTTATGAGCCATCAAAAGTGTCGGACATTTTGTAATAATATTTTAGTAATGACTCGTTTGTAATAACCTTTACAATCATTTTTTTATACGTGATTTCTTACACTGTCCGCTACACTGCGCAGCACAACATTAGAAACCTAAGGTATTAAAGAATACCCCCCTACAACACTTAGTTTTTTTTTGGTTTTGGTTCACTTCTCTGCGTCCGCTATACTATGTAGCGGACGGCCCCGCAGAATACCCAGTTAGTTTTTTGGTTTTGGTTCACTTCTCTGCGTCCGCTATACTATGTAGCGGACAGCCCCGCAGAATACCCCCCTACAACACTTAGTTTTTTTTTGGTTTTGGTTCGCTTCTCTGCGTCCGCTATACTATGTAGCGGACGGCCCCGCAGAATACCCCCCCTACAACACTTAGTTTTTTTTTGGTTTTGGTTCACTTCTCTGCGTCCGCTATACTATGTAGCGGACGGCCCCGCAGAATACCCCCCCTACAACACTTAGTTTTTTTTTGGTTTTGGTTCACTTCTCTGCGTCCGCTATACTATGTAGCGGACGGCCCAGAATACCCCCTACAACACTTAGTTTTTTTTTGGTTTTGGTTCACTTTTCTGCGTCCGCTATACTATGTAGCGGACGGCCCCGCAGATACACATATTATCGATCACTTTGTTATTTTTTGAACACTTGCCCTGCAGATAGACAGATATCCAACACTTGGTTTCCCACCGTTAAATCACATTGGTCAATAAAATCAATCGCATTCAATAAATTTTTTGGGTTAAAAAAGTGTTGTAACGTTACAATGTGAATTGGGGAACATCATCTCTCGCAGGAATTATGTTCCTTACACGGATTTACAATAAACCTAATAGCTCTAGGCCGGCCATTTATAATTTGCCAAGCAATCCTATACCTAAAGTCTTGTATGCATTCTTCGCTCCAGACAGTCTTCTTGAGGCTCTCAGACCGGCAAATGTAATCCATGTACATGCAGAGGAAGACGCCGCAGTCCGAGGAATTATGTTGCTTGGGCCTACTCCTCTTTAATCGGAAAATGAGGACCGGCCTGCGCGATACCTTCTCCCGACGCCTACCATTGACCAGGGCAGCAAAAAGATTCTGCGAGAACCATAATAAGCATTAAACATAGCTAGCAAAATAAGATTAATCAGTTTTATAATATGCAAGTTACAACAAGAAGGAAACAGGATCTTACCATGGCATCCAACTGGCCTATGCCTCGGTACATATCAATCACAGGCATCACGTCGGTATCGTCGTAGAGACTGTCGACGACTGAAACCGTGCTCTGTAATGGTTCGTAGCAAACCAAGTACCAGTGCGCATTCCCTAAAAAGGGGATTAGAAACACGTCGGCAACACTTGCGCTCACTGGACTATCCCTAGCAAGATATGCTTGTAGGTTAGGGGACGGTTTCCACTGGGCCATGCCTCTCCCCTTCCTTGCATTGCCCCAGTCGTGCCACTCTTGTACTAGGAGCTGATGGAAAAAAGCATCCAAGATAAACACGCGCAGACCGATGTCTGGATGCTCCCGACACCTTCGCCTCAGAATTTGCACGTAGTGCGAGATGACACCGCTGTCTAACCAAGATCCCGGCGCCAGCGAGGCGATCTCTGTCCAAGAGGCATTGTAATCCAAGCCCTCGGGGTGATCCACGTCATACGACGCTCCGTCTTGGGGGGCCCCGCTAAAATAACGGGCTCGGATTATATCGCATTTATGCGGCTTTAGGGGCCTGGCTGGATGCCCTTTCGGATATTGCCCTCGGGGGTCGATCGGGGGATATTGGCCTCCAATTCCTTCTTCGGCCGGCTGATATTCCCCTTCGGGGCCGCCAACTGGTCCCGCCCACGGGACAATGGGCAGTGCCTCGGAGAAACCGTAGTTTCCGAAAGGAAAGTCTTGCGTGACTTGAGAGAGGGGTTCCGGGAACAAATTGAAGGAGGGGCCGCTGTAATCGCCCCACGACGCTTGAGCCTGTCCCATCCCCGCTTCAGAGGTACCAACAACTCCCTGACTCACCCCTGAAGCCTGTCCAGAGGGATCACCGTATCCCTGGCTGACGCCCGTATAACCCATTCCCGGGCTTACTCCCGAAGACTGGCCCGATGCTTGGCGCAAAAAATTCCCGCAGCCTAAAGCCAATGTCGCAGCCTGTTGGCAAAGATCCTCGCCCATTGCGCTCACCAGATCCCTCCGCTCACTCAACTTCTGGAAGAATGCAAGCGAGGCATTAACCTACATCCAAAGAGATAAAAAATTAAGTAACTTCAATCAGACATTTATATTCAACTAATTTGGTTCAAGTCAGACTTGTTGGGCAACTTACGAGATTGTATGCCATACGCTCATCGATCTGACCCCTAGGCGCATACCTCTCCCCACGTTCAAAGTTTACAGGGGCTACTCTCCTCCGCGTGATGCGGTAGTACCACTCATCGTACTGATCGATGCTGATAACGGGGTCTGGCTCCGAGACGATGGCCGCCAGTGTGTCCTGCCAAGAAGTCCAAAGCTCTATTTCGGCCGCGCACAATTCGTACGCATTGGCGGTGCCAAACACTCCGACATCCGGTGGGTTCCTGTTAACCCTCATATCCGGGGCATCGACTGGCAAACCCTGCTCCAACTCAAAATGGCGCATTGCTCGGTCGGGCAGCTGCCACTCTGCGAGCTCGAAATGGATCAGGGGTGTGCGCTGCAACCCGGAGAGCGTGAAGACGAACGACTCTCCCACCCGTCGCGCCAAACGTATGTACGGTGCCCAACGCATTTGGCCCGGAGATAGACGGTCGAACTCCCCTCGATAGTACGTAATGTTGTGATGGGGATCGACTCTCCTCTTGTAGTGGCTAGCCCTCCGGCTGTACTCCCAAGCACACAACCGAGGCCAGACTTTGTCGGTTCCATCCCTACGCGTTGGTGCACCGGGAGCAAGGTGTTCGTAAGACCACACCTGAGAACATCAAAAAATTATATTTATATCGTCGATTCAACAAAAATAAAACACAATAACGAAGACATGATTTATATGATATACCTGCAATAGCGAGAGACATGCACATATGGCTTTGGAGTTGGGCCTCGTTGCCTTGTGCAATGCTCGGTACAGATACGAAAGAACCGCTGCACCCCAGGCATAATCCCCAACCTCCGACAGGTTACCCAACAACGGTAAATATTTCACGCTGACCGTGTTCTTCGACGTCGTTGGGAATAAAATTGCTCCCATCACCCACAAGAGGAAGGCCTTTGTGTACACCACAAGCTCACGGCCCGTATAGTTTTCCGGCAAAACCCCGTAGGTATCTACCAACCACTTCAACTTTATACCACCAGTGCTAAATTGATCCTGGGGTATCGAAGTGAAGAAGTCTCGCGCTGTTCTCTTATTCGTTGCGTCTGACGGAGGAGCAATTACCGGCCGCCCCGTCACCGGCAACCCCAAGATGAACCCTACATCTTCTAGGGTAATCGTCATCTCTCCGATCGGGAAGTGAAACGTATTCGTTTCACTTCTCCACCTCTCAACAAGGGCACCTATCAAGGCCCGGTCAAGCTGTTGAAAGATCTGCCCATGCGTGAAAATCCCAAACCCAATTCCACGCAGTATGCTTTTCTGGGAATTGTTCAAGGTCCATCTCGTGAACTCGCGAGATACTTCTACGGTGGTGAGAAGTTCTCTTTCCTACGAATTATTAATAAATACAATTTGAGCAAAATGAACGGTAAAACAACGTTCGTAATAATAAGAAAGTTGATAAATAATGTATCTTACTCCACCATCCCATATGAGCGTACTGATATGGTTGGCTTGGTCGTATAACACGGATGGATCTTCTGGTCCAGGGATAAATTCCATTTTTTGCAACTGAAACTATGGAAT
>JAVXUP010002163.1:107500-154938 GCA_033070095.1 Escallonia herrerae | reverse complement strand
TTCTTCTGAAATGCCCATCTGTTCTGAAGATCTAAATTAAGTGCAAAACCCTAAACCCCTTTTTATTTACTGAGAAAAGGAGGTCCTTTGTGATCTTTTCTTTCATCTTACATCTTAACTTGAGTTAACAGTAGTATCTTGCTGATTGAGATCTCAAATTCCTGCGGTTTTCTTTCATTGCGTACTTCTCCAGAAAGTCGAGCTGGATCTCTGGATATTTTCGAAGGGGGGGTGTGTGGGTGTGTGTGTTGTGGTTATATAGATAGAGCGCAATTTAGACCTGTAAGCTTATTGTCTGTAAAATGCAATACTTTAATGGTTTCCTTTGTTTATAAGATCCTAATCGGTCTAGTTAGCTGCAATTTTACAGATTCATTCTCTATGTTTTGTCAGCATTTAACTGAAGTTAAAGCATGAAAGAAGTTGCTTTGATGTATCTTTGCATTTGCTATGTCAGTAGGATTTACTTTATAGTTTCTATTTTATTTTGTAGTCCATGGAGTAGAGTATGCATTTGGGGCACATGACCATCCAACCACTGGGATATTTGAAGTGGAACCGAAGCTGTGCCCTGGTTTCACTTACAGAAAATCGATCTTGATAGGAAGAACAGATATGGGTCCAAAAGATGTCCGTGCATTCATGGAGAAACTAGCAGAGGAGTACTCGGGCAACACTTACAATCTAATCACAAAGAATTGCAACCACTTCTGCAATGACGCGTGTCTTCGATTAACAGGAAAGCCAATACCTAACTGGGTTAATCGACTTGCTCGACTTGGTAGGCCCTCTGTCTTAGAGCTAATTATTATGCATAGACTTGTATTTAAATGGTTGCTTGTGTGTAGTGGCGAGTGCACACTTTGCGTAAGTGGCTGATTGCCAACCTTGAATATGGAAAAAGTTAAAGTATTAGCAGTTTAAAATTAACTAAAGACACTCTCACCTTAAAAAATGTGTCATAAGTGTGAGTGTTACATCTTGTCCATGTTGTCTTAAGATATTGTTTGGTGTAAAGAATTAGGGTAATCAAGTATGGTTTTGTTTCTTCGCATGTTACTGAATTTTGTTTATTTTTGTCTCTTTGGATGAGATTTGATTGACGTCAGTGTAAATGCTGTCCTGGTTCTAATTTCTTAAGATTCTCGCCATTTTGTTGTGATTCCTACCTAATTCTATTTGTATGTGAGTGCAAAACTTCATTGCTATAGACAAACTGCAGCTGAAAACATGTGGTCTCATAACTTGTTATTCTAGAATTCAAAAGACAAAACCAATGTTTTTCAGCTTTTGCTAAAGCATAGTCTTAAATCATTCTTCCTGTCATCTTGCATTTATATATTACTCGGATGCTTCCAAATTCTAAAGACATCCGATTTATTGGCTATCCTTCTATTACACTTTGAACTCATTATCCAATACCTTCTTCTTTCGAACCTTAGCCTTAGTTAGTGGTAGGAAGAAGCAGGGGCCATGCGGTCCCCAAGTTCTGGAAATTACAAATTAGCCCTCTTGATTTCTCTCGAGTTTACATATGTACCTACTAACTAGTACAATTTGTCCCTCCAATCATAATGAGTTCTCTCGTTTACTTTCTTCACAACTCTTAATAAATGTTCTATTTTCCCTAAAAATCTCTAGCGAAGTTTCGTTCTATTGTTGTTTCCTAAAGAAAGATAAAATGGGAGAGAACATTTATTTATATACCTAACGTACGAAGAATATGATGTTCTTTGCCATCTTTTCTGAAAGAACTTACATATGCTGATAATATTCCTTCTGATAACCAAGTTACAATTAATTTGTTGAATGTATGTCATTTTAACATTTTTATCACGGTGTTACTCCTTCTGGCCTCCTCCTGTGCCCCCTGTCTTAACATGAGTACAATCTTCATTCCTACTCAGCAAATAAACTAAGATATCATAATTAAGATTCTACCCTTTAATACTCGCTAGATACTTGTGTATTAGGTGGGAATGCGATAATTTCTGCTTGAATGTCTTAATACAACAACCCACTACTCTATCTTAACACTGCTAATCTTAGAACCATATGGCGTGTGCGTCAAAACCTCGAGTTTCAGATGAAGCTGCTTTGACGCGACACGGAAGTAACCTTGAGCTTTTTTATGGCATTGACTTGGCTCTTCTCCTTCTTCCTTGTCTTTGTCTTTCCTTTCATTCTCCATTGTTTTTAATATTCACATCCTGCAAAATTGGTGACGATTGCTTTTGCCCAATAATATAAGCTTTTCCTATCCCAGGATTTGCCTTGGCTCTTTTCTTGAAATCTTATTTTTTTTTTTGTTTGGGCAGTGCGCTGGCATTAGAAAAGGATTCATTTAATTCAGTCATGCCTCAATATACTGTAAAAACTTTCAATCCCTTGCTCCTCAGTCCTCACCCAAAGTGATGCAAATCCAACCTTTGCTTTGACCTGAGAGGACAAGATTGAGAAGCCACCAGTGTGTCTGTTGGTTATTTTTCTTATCTTCTCTATTAGGTGGCCAACCATGAAGTCAAAAATAAGACTACTTAATCATTGCTTTTCTCAGTCCTTCGGCACACCAATGTGCCATAGGAAGTGGAGAGAGAATTGTGGTTGACCAAAAGCACTTTACCTATGTTACAAAGGGTGCCCTGCCCATACATAAAAGCATATTTAGGTGGGCCTAGAAGCCTGGGGCTACCAAATTTAAGGGGTTGGTGGTGCATTAACCACTTCTTATGTTTGTCAGAAACATTAAAATTCATGATTTAATATGGATCTGGTTGGTATAGAATTCTAGCTTTTAACAAACCCATGACCTCTGGGGAAAAGGTAATTGCCTCAATCGTTAAGGGATTAGATGTATGGATAAACAAGGGTTGCATAAACACGTTTATATCCAATTACTCGTTTAAGCACTTTGTAGGATATTAATATTTGTCAAAGTATAATTCTTACGAAAGTTTGTACGATGCGATAGTAAATTTAATTGCTGTAGTAAAATTTGCATCTTGGTGATAATTGTGAAGGTTTTCTCTGCAATTGCGTGCTTCCTGTGGGCTTGAATGAAACGAAGGTCAGGCATATTAGAGCAGAAGATATGTCTTCTGAGAAGAAGAAGCTCAGAAGCCATTCAAATAGGTTTATAACTTCTAATTCTCACCCTCCGTCTTCTCGCCCGTCAGTTTCTGCAACCATAAGTGGTAGACAGAGGAGTCGTCCGCCTACTTCATCTACGATCCATTCAACTTCACCCTCAACCATGAAGCTCTAGTGGCAGTTAAGTAAGAAACTGCATACGGTAAACTATATGGGAAAACTGTGGGGAACATTTGGAAGTCTCATCTCTTGTTATCTGGTTTGCTAAATTTCTTCTTAGTTTTCTTTGATATCAAGTCAGAAACTGCTTGGAAGATCTTGCAGCTCTTTTTGTTTCTGTAAGGTTTATGTTCATATTTCTTTTTTTTTTCTTCTGTATATGAACTACGTTTTCCCCACAATTTTGTTCCAATTTGAAAACCCTCGTTCTAAGAGGTAGAAACCTAGAATGATGAGCAAGCTGAAGACCGTGCAGCAAAGCATCTGCTTCAGTCTTCCATAATTTCCTTTAGCAAAGAGCGAAGCTGCATATAATGGTGTTATGTAAGATGTATGTGCATGAAGTTAGAAACTGCAATCCCGGGATTGTTGTTTCTGGAGCTTCACAAATTTGTTAAGTTTTAAGCTTTAGAACTGGTCATATCAAATTTCGTTTTGAACATTAATATTAGGGTTTGAATTGAATATATGGCATGACCTTTTTATATGTATTTCCTTACCAATTTTTGTCGTTAAAAATGAACTTGATTCATAATTGTTAGCTTTTAGCAATAAACGAAAAAAAATAGTATATTAAATGATAGAAATAGTCTGTTCCAACTAATAGCAATAATAGTGAAAATTTTAACCATAATAACCTGTATGTAAAAGTTTGTATTATTCAAGGCCTTCAAGAAAAGAGTAAAGATAAGTAACAAATGATTGAAAATAAAAGGGAGAGTAAACTATGTAATATAAATTTATAATGAAATAAAAGGAGGGAGATTATCTTATTTTGAGGGGAAAAACTGATAAAGAATATTGGGCTATTTTAAACAATAGAAAATGTTTAAGATTGAAGGGAATACGATAGAGGATTGGTTTCGATAAAATCTTAGGAATTAATGGAATTGTAACGATATATAAATAAAAATTTTAAACTGGACATGTTCATATAGAAGAGAGAGAAATATAAAATTTATTTAATTGGTGAGAGATTTGGGGGGGGGGGGGGGGGGGGTTACAAAGATGAATAAATTTAAATTGCCTTTAAAAAGTCCAAATAAGAAAGTTCACATGAGTGAGCTAAGAGAGTTTCACCTAAGTCGTCTCAGCTTCGGCTTTGATATGTATATAATATTAGATATTCCATGGTAGATCCAAAGCTCACACTACAAGGCGGGAAGACAACAACTAAACATGCGGTCCAGCAAAACACCGCAGGGGAAAGTGAATCAGAAGTTGCAGGCAGTGCCCTGAACATTCTGATGATTGGGATAATGATCCTCTGCCGTAGAGTTTGAATGCTGTAACAGTTTTAGTGACAAAAGATTGTCACTTAAAGTATTTTGTTAGTGTTGTTCAAAATTATAGTGACAATCTTTCGTCACAAAAATACGTTTTTCTGTTAAAGCATAAGTACTGTACAACCGTAGATCCTAGTCTTGATGACTGACGGTGGTATAACCCATGGGTAGTTTACATGTGTCGCCCGTTGGAAATCATGTCGTAGGGACTGACGGAAAAAATCGCATCCTAACTAAAACATGTTTTTTTTACATAACAAAATTTGGTGTCTACTACGTATGCCTAACCAAATTTACATATTCCTGCTAAGTAATGCGCCACCATTGCACTGAATCGTGAGCAAAAGTAGGAGCACTAAAATGGAAGATACCACTTTGAATCGGGCATTCCTCTTTAATTCAACCCTGAATCTGGTACTCCTCATTCAACTGGATGAGGAGACTTTCCTTTCATTAGTCACTATATATATAGACACCAGTACCTACAAGAGGTTTGAAGAGATCATCAGGAAAGCATACATGCGTAATGGAGAATCTCATTGCAAGCTGAGTTTACCTTTCATCCTAAATGTGAAGAACATAAAATCTCTTCATCTTGGTTGGAGCAAATACTCAAACTATCTCTATTATAAAAAAAAACCTATTTTGGAATTTGTGCAAATGTCGTCTTAATCCTAATCTTCAAAAAAAGCTCAGTGTTCATAGCTGGCCTCTCTGAGGATCTACAGGAGCAGATGGTACAGTTGATGGAGATCCCCCCAGGTACAATTCATGTCACTTGGGAATTCCCTTAATAATTATTAAATTGAAGACCTCTTATTGTCAAGTCCCAGTTGATAAAATTAGCAAGAGGATTAACAGCTGGACAATCAAACACCTCTCATATGCTGGTAGGAAGCAATTGGCCACCGGCCTATGTGCTCTTTAGCATGCAGCTTTATTGGTGCTCTATATTCATCTTGCCCAAGAAAATAATCTCTAGCATAGAAGCTAAAATAAAAAGTTTCTTATGGCATGGAAGTGATATTAAATGTACCAGAGCAAAAGTAGCTTGCGAAGAAGGATGCATACAAAAAAAAAAAAAAAAAAGGTGGACTTGGATTGAAAAAGTTTCATGATCGGAATGAGGCAGCTATATTTAAATATGTCTGGTATATTGCATCAAAGAAAGATACTCTACGGGTGAAATGGAGTCACTCATACATAATTAAAGACCAGAATTTTTGGTACTTTAAAGCCCTGCTGATCTATCTTGGACCTGGGGGAAAATTATGAAGTTAAGGAGTATGTGGCAAGCTGATGTTAAATATATGATTGGGAATGGAAGGACTACATGGTTTTGAATGGACAACTGGCTCCCTTCAGGCCCTATAGTTTAGCAGTTTGGTCACAGGATAATCTATGATGCAGCAAGTTCACTCAACCTGAAAGTGAGTGAAGCATGGTTGAATGATGGGTGGAATATCCCAAGAAGATCACAGTAGCTTAGAGAATTGCACTGTCAATTATTTGCTTATTCCCATCCCAATGCTTATTCCCATCCCAATACAGATGCAGTAGACCAACTCAAATGGCTACATAGTGCAAATGAAAAATTCAGTATAAGCTCTGCTTGGAATAAAATCAGGAACCACAAAGCACAAACCTCATGGTGAAAAGTTGTCTGGTTCCCTAAATGTGCATTCATTCTTTAGATGCTTTGCAAGAAGAAGCTAAGAACTGAAGACAAGCTCAAGGCATGGGGTGCGGTGACTGAGGACAAATGTTGTTTGTGCTCACGCTACCAAAAAGGGGCATCTATTCATGGCCTGCCCTGTTGTACAAGAAATATGGGCTAAAGTCCTAAACAAGTTGAGAATTGGGCATACATTTAGAACTTGATCACAATTTTTACAATATGCTAGCACTAAATTCAGGGGTAAAAGTTTCAGGGCTTCTTTGAGCAAATTAGCTCTGGCTGTGACAGTGTATGGGATTTGAAATGAAAGAAACCAGAGGACATTCACAGGCCTACAGAAGGGGATTGGTAGACTAATTGCTGAGATTGAATTGTGGATGCTCTATAGAGTTCCGAGTTGGAGAAAGATAGTATCATAAATAAAAAACCATCAGCTATGCCTTTAATTGGAATATCCCTATCACATTGCTTCAAAGTTAAGAGCAGGATGTAATTCTTGGATATTCTTGTAGCTTATTTGTATAGACAATAGCTGGATATTGTGTACCGAGCTTTCATTGTAATAAAGGTTCCTTTAACCCCCCCCCCCCCCCCCCCCAAAAAAAAAAAAAAAAAGGACTCCTAGCTAATGATCTTGAGATCTATTTCAGCCCTCTACTGTAGGTGAATAAGATAGTCGGTGGAGGTGGTCCAAGGTATGGCAACAAAGGTAGCAGCGGAGGCGATGGAGGTGGAGTTAAGGGGTGGCGGTGGAGTTAAAGTTGGTGATGATGGTTACAGCGGCAGGGTGAAAGGCTAGAACTAAACTGTAAGCTCAAGGTGAAACAACGACTTAGATGAGACACAACGACGCATAATATGTTTTCGAACCCGGGATTCCGACGCAACTAGTTAGCTTCCATAAAAGATGCGTATATATAGTTAGTTTTTTCAGTCAGTAAAACCTTGTAGTTGTGACCGTTAAAACATCTATCTTAAAACCAATTGACAATGAGAAGAGAGGCCAACCAATCCTATATGTTAAAATATTATTAGTTATTTATCAATGTGTGATTGATACTTGATTTTGAATTTATGTTTCTCAATGTGTCTCGTCACGTGTGACCCGACTGATTTTTGAGTGATACCGTATTAACGCATCCAACTCAAAACTAATTGACAATGAGAGGAGAGACATGCAAGGCTTAAATATTAAAGTATTATTGATTATATACTTGATGTGGAATTTATATCTTTCAACAGTGACATTAACCGATTTCTGCGGATAGTGAAGTCATACTGTTGATAAGTGTACTTTCAGTGTACCGTTGGCAGTCTCTTATTAATTTAAAGCAACTAGAATATGAAGATCTTATAACCTCGGGTGATAGGAAATAGAGCTACAACAGACCCATCGATTAAACCAGCAGAAAAATACATAGTGGAATCCAAGTACTTATTAGGATTTTGAGAGCAACAATAGCTTAACTCTCTACGTTGCCATTACAGGAATAACATCAACAAAAGCAAAACAACGATGATAATTAAGTACCATCTCCTTTTGTACTTACTCCAAATAATTGTAACTCAACAGGACCTTAATTTCTCCTTGTATGGTCATAGACTTGTTGAACAGGTAGCCATTGGACTCCTCATATATCTCACCTAGCTGAATGAAGTCAGAAAACCCTACTTTGGTAACTTCCTTGGAGACGGAGTCGTGACCTGTATAAGAAGAGTAAGCTTCACTTGAATACCAGCTTAAAGTTGTAAAAAACAAAAATAACAAAAATGCCATATACAAACAGATTGGGTCAGAAAAAGAAAAACAGGAAAAGAAAAGGGCCAATTCTAAGTTCCGAAGTTAAACAAAAATGAAAAAAACAAAAGTGGGAATTTGAAATTACAATAACGCAAAGAAACTGAATTGAGAAAATCTTTGTCAGTCAAGATGTTAAAATAGAAAAAGACGGGCTTGGAAATTAAAGTTAGTGCAGGGAAATTAATATGAGAAAATTATAGTTATTAATTGCAGTTTATCATCGTGTTGGAATTGGCTGTTTTAGTACCGCTTAAGCAAATATAGCAAAAATATTGGTATGTACCGGAAAAAATAATATTTTAAAGGTAAGTGCAAAAATATGTGGACACAAGATTTAACATGGTTCGGCTATAATGTGCTTACCTCCGGGGGATGTTCAAAGTTTATCCTACTAGGAGAATATCAAGGTAAGTACCGGAGAATGCTCAAGAGTTTAATCCGGACAACCCCAGATCCAGTCGGATAACTATGATATAGCACATCGGATGTGTGATAGTTTGTGATTGAAAATATAAGACGTTGTCTATAAACTCATAAGTACTTACTTGGCTAGCCCTTTTGAGGGAGGCATCGTCCTGTGCCGGGATTCTGGACCTGGTCGTGCAGATGGTATCAAAGCTGACTCTCAATAACTTAGGTTGGGCTACCCAGTCATATCATCGGTAATTGGGATAAACGAAGATAAGTCCGGATATATCCCATTAAAGAGGATGGATAGGGCAACAAAAAGTGAGCCGAATATATCCCACATTGGCTGAGAGGAAGATTCCGGGCCAAGTGTGATCGAGCGTTAGAGAACACTAAGGCATAAGAATATGAGAGATTGTGATGTCCCACATTTTACGAACTCATGGGAGATTGTGGATAATTTGTGATTGACCTTATAAGACCATGTATATGAACTCATGGATACCTACTTGACTAACCCTTATGAAAGAGACATTATACTGTGGTAGAACTGTGGACAGGGTTGTTACCATAACTGGTTGTTAAATAATCCTTGTACATCCCGCTTAATATTATTACATCTCAATGAAAGGAGGATGAAACTACAAGTCTCTTACTCACTCACTTTGTGATGACTTTTGACAATGAGGAAAGACTTTGTTTATACTTATCTTCAAATTGCACATGTGCGCTAGCGAAATATAATAACATTTACTTGAAAAGCCCGTAAACACATTTCTTGTAGTGGTGGTGGTTTATTTTCCGTCTCGAAAACAATTCAATGACAACAATTCAACAATCTTAAATTGTTGAAAGCTACTACGTATTATTTTAGCGTCTAAAAAAGTCACAATACAGCATGTGTATTCCACGTGTACAACGACACGTGTCGTGTACTCTCAACTCCAACAAGTCGTGTTCATAGCATTCTAAAAAACACACATCCTGAGCTCGGAGTAACTCCCAAAAAACCTTCCGGTTATGGTAACAAATGAAGAGAAAGAAGAGATAATCTAGAATAATTGCAGGAAAACAGAAAATTATGTATTCACCTTCTTTTTCATAGTGCTTAGTGCCTAATCGGTGCTTTATCCGCAGCTTGTACTCCACATACACCTTCCGACCAAGAGGAATGCTATTCGTATTAGCTAAGCACAGAAACAACGAAAGGTAACCCTTTCTTGCCTTTTGATCTCCTTCAGGATACATAAATAACTTCCTGTATTCATTGTCGCAGAAAGAAGTTCAGCAGAGAGACTTTGTTATAATGCTTACAATAACAAACTGTCGCGGTTATTCAGTCGGAAAGAAGATTCGCAATATATTCTCTGAAATTGGAAATCCTCAAGTAAAAGCAAGGGAAATAAAGATGCATACATACCACTTATGTCCATTAATCTCAAACTCATCAGAAAAATTCTCTTTGCCCGCGTCTTCTAGAGAAAGGATGGTCCATGTGAAGATTTTGCTTTCAGGAACCTTGTTCAATATCAGAGACTCGCCTCTCATAGCATCCCCGAGTACAGTGATCTCGACCCCGAATACACACTTGTCTTTTACAATGTACCCTTTGGTCTTATCCATCAAATCTTCCACTGTCATCAACTGGTCGAAAATACACTCACGGATTATGCCGTAGAAGGTCCGGGGTTTAGAACTTTTCTCTGCATTATGCCGAGTGTACGGATCAGTGGAAGAACTCACTTATGATTTTGTTAAGTTTTGGAGGTTCAAATATTTGCTGGAAACTTATTTCAAAAAGGATCGAGTTTAAGCGAGGTTTCTCTGTTAAAGAAACTACCTTCAAAGACCGTGTAGTTGACAGCCTTTTGATCAAGGACAAACATCTTGCAGTGGAAATTAACCTTCCAACCACGACGAAAAGGATCCTCGTCAATTATTTCCAAGCCAAGTGATATGTACTTATGCCCACCATCTCCCGACTGTCTATTTGGGTAGAAACTCAGTCTCCTGCAGTAAAGTAGAAGGAGCACCCGTAAATTATAAGAGTGTCTAAACGTTGGGTGAAGTTTCAAGATCAAAGCACATGAAGAAATGATGTCCGAAAGAAAGGTTTGAACCTCACCATTTCTTGCCTGCCCCGTCAAAAACATCCGATTCAAATTTCTCGTTTTTTGAGTCCAAAAACAACGAGAAAGGTTCGAGTGTGAGTGAGTAGTGAGAGGGTGGGGCTTCGCGTGTTGAGGTTATGTATCCTGTGCGACAACAAAAAACACCAACTTCAGAACTCTCGTGCCCTCCCACACGGTTTAAAAGAAGCTAGATTTGTTATTTGAAGTTAATTTCTAGTGCTAATTTGACATTTTGTGGATATTGCATGTTTCGAAACACATCCAGACACTAAACGAGGAGAATTGAAAATGACAAGCAATAAATCATATGCAAGGGAACGTCTATCTCTATAATAAGCTTCATTAAATGGCGAAATACACCGAGTACAAACGGCAACATAGACTTCTTAGCAACTCGTTGCAAAATTCAGTAGGATCCAAGCAAGATTTGTGGCAACAAGCACTGGCACAAGAAAAGAATAGGAATTGAAATTCCACTTGACATGTTAGGCTAGAAAATAATTTGTGACATGCGAAAAATGAAATGGTCGAGGATCATAGTGCAGTTGAGGCTTGATGCAAGTTTGAAAAGAGACTGAAAGCATTGATTTATGTTTCCGGAACCGCAGCATGAACAAACACGAAACCACAGCATGAGCTAAAACATAGTGTTTTAACAACAATAAAAATGAGAGGAATATCTAATCCACCCCCCGCATGCTTGTTCACTCCTCATGTTTTTACTAAACCATGAAGGGAGCAAAAAATCAAAGTTCAACGCGAGAGAAACACCGCCGTGATTTGGAGATGCCTTAAAGAGAGCCAGCTACAGGATTATCGATCAGCAAAGAATATATGAACTACAAATCCATCTGCTTCGACAGGCAAAGGAGATCAACAAGTCAAACCGACCACTATCGAGGAGTACAGAAAGGGATTAGAGTGGAAAAGAGATCTTACTTTCCATTTCCAAGTCTCTGGTTTCTGCCATGAAGAGCTAATAGAGAAGATAAGAGATGTTATAGTCAATTTACACACTAGTTGGGGTCTGGAGAAGGCTCTTCTTTCTGTATGAGGTTCTTGTCATATCGGTCAAAAGTTGCATTGCTTTCAAGGACATCAAAACTACTCTATTCGTTTACGACCTTAGTGATTGAAAATCACAGTCCTATCACAATTTGCGTTCGTATTACAAGTCAACCTGACACCCCGACGTTCTGTGTGCAAAAATTTATATAATATAATATTAAAGTAAGAAAGGTATTAATAATTTCTTTGCAGGACGGTCACCGTTTCTTTAAATGATACATCATCACATCATATTTTTAATTTTGTATAGACATTATATGCTAAATAAGATAGTGTCATCAAAGGTCTATATTATATCTTGGATAAGTTCCTTATTTTAAGATTAATTAATTTTTATATTAGCAAGCCTTATTTAATTTAAAACTAATTCTAATCATTCTAGAACTTTACATAATCAATATACTAATCTATTAAGATTTTATTTTGACAATTATGTCCTTAAATTATTCTATAATGATGAAAACTAAAATCCTTAGACCCTAAAAGAATAACTTATGAGATTTAGAACAAAAGTTGATCTAATAATTGATTTAAATCTTCATAGAATTCATATTTCTAAATTTATTAATTTTGTAGGAGTAATGAGGGCTTTCTGTAAGCCCTATATAATTCAAAAACTAATTCTAATCATTCTAAAACTCAACCTAATTCACATACTAACTTATTAAGACTTAAGATCAACTATTATATCCTTAAAATTACTCTATAATATGAGTATAAAGTTCATACATAAAAAAAGAAAATAAAATTTTTAATTTTGAAGAAAATATAATGTTACCTTTGATCAAGGCTAAACATCTTATGAAACTTTTAAAAAAAATATTCTAACAATTGATTTAAATTTCGATGGGATCCTTATTTTAAATTTGATTAATTTTGCAATAATAATGAGAGTTATAGTCATATGCCTCATGTAATATAAAAATTAATCATAATCATTTTATAACCCAACCTAATCAATACATTAACTTATTAGGAATTAATTGTGACTGCTTTATTCTTTGAACCACTCTTTAATGTGAATATAAAAATCTATATATCTAAAAAATAAAAGCAACATATTAGATTTTGAAAAACAAATGACGTTCTAATTGAGTTACATGTATTATCTCTGTTTGTGTGTGTGTGTGTGTGTGTGTACACACCCACACAAACACACACAAGATAATCATCGTAAAAAATGAACGATGTGATATTAGATTAAAAAGACGAATTATAAGTCAACTTTTTAAATAAGACCTTAGGACTAACAAACGGTTAAATCCCATAAATAAGAATTTAGAAAACAAATCACATGTAAGATTTGGAGGAAAAAAAGATACGATTAATGGACTCATATATATATTTGAGAAAATATCTAACCTTACAATAAATTTGTAGAAAGAAATTTTACAAAACTTATTATTATAATCAAATATAGACTAAAAATTTTATTTTTAGTAGGACCGTAACGACCAATACATAATGTATTATTTTTATAATTGCTTTAATTTACATCGATAACATAACCAATTATTAAAAATAAATAACATTTTAATTCAAAAGAAAAGACAATGTTACAATTGATCATGGCCAAACAACTTATGAGACTTAAAATAAAAAAAAATTATCTAACAATTGATTTAAATTTTTATGGGTTCCTTATTTTTAAATTTGATTAATTTTGCAAGAATAGTGAGAGTTATAGTCATATGCCTCGTTTAATATAAAAATTAGGGCTAATTACACCTATGTCCCTGAGGTTAGGGGGTAATTACAGTCAAGGATATAAAGTTTCAAAATGTAACATTCCGTGACCAAACGTGTTTCAAATATATCAGTCGTGTCCATCCGTCAGGGTTTCGTCCAAAAAGTGTATTTTTTTGCTGATGTCATCCATGCGTATTTTCTAAATGTCAATACTACCCTTATACCACATATTTACATATACACTGTATAAAAATTAAAAACTCTAATTTACAAAATTAGGATTTTAAACCTAATATCAAATTAGTGTTTCAAAACCTAATTTTCTTTAAAACCCTGAAATTAAGAGGATTCCAAATCTTGATTTAAAAGTTAGGGTTTCAAAATCCAACCCTAATTTGAAACCTTCAAATTAGGGTTTTAAAACCCTAATTTTCAAATTAGGGTCGGGAAACTTAATTTGGTCTCAGATCTGAACCCCATGCCGCCGGCAACCTCGGTCCCCTCCTTCGACCCATGTCGCCGGTAACCCAAGCCCCCTCCTTCGCCCCACGCTGCCGATGGCCCAAGCCCCTTCCCTCATCTCAGTCCACATCGGCAGCCCCTCCCTCATGATCACCGCGATTTTTGCCAGGTTACAGATGCGACGAGATTTTATCTCGCGATCTTCAAGATGCGACCGGAGAGATTGATGTCCAATCGTAGAACCAGCTGGGCTGATGGGGTGGAGGAGTCAGGCGGAGCTCGGGCTGACAGGGTGGAGGAGTTTCAGTCGAACGAGACAAATCTCCCTCTTGCTCTCATCCTTGCCAGATCTGTTCTCGGCCGTTCGATTGGGCAAGGTGGGCGACACCAACGGCGATAAGAGAGGCATCACGATTTCCAGTCCATCGAAGGGCTGATCTTCACACCTGCCTTTTGCCGCCGGCAACGGCGAGCCCGTACCCTGCCTCATGGCGATGATTTCAAAGCCGATAAAGAACAAGCAAGAAACGCCGTCTCGGAGATTCTTCAACAATTTGGGGGATGGGGGGTGACCGGGGGGTGGGGGATGACCGGGGGAGGGAGGGCTAGGGGGACCGCGAAGGGCAGGGGTGTGGGTGGCGGCGAAGTGGATGGCGAAAGGGTGGGGGAAGAGAGAGAGAGAAATTTTTTTTTTGGGTTTTTCTTTTCTAAAAAGAGACAATGGCATTTTAAAAATAACTTTCTAACATAAGGGCAATGAAGTCATTTTGTTAAAACCGTTAAAATTTTTAGGGTTCCGTTTGTCATTGGACATAAGTGTTACATTTTGAAACTTTGTGTCCTCGCGTGTAATTACCCCCAAACCTCAGGGACATAGGTGTAATTAGCCCTAAAAATTAATTCTAATCATTTTAAAATCCAACCTAATCAATATACTAGCTTATTAGGACTTAATTTTGACTGCTTTATTCTTTGAACCACTCTTTAATGTGAATATAAAAATCTATATATCTAAAAAATAAAAATAACATATTAGATTTAGAAAAAAAAATTTCTAATTGAGTGAAATGAGTTATCTCTTTTTGTATATATTGATATATATGTAATATACACAAGATAATCATTGTAAAAAGATGAATAATGTGATATTAGATTTAATGAGCAAGAATAAGTAAAAAGATGAATAATGTGATATTAGATTTAATGAGAAAAAATTTGTCCTGAGGTTTTTAAATAAAACCTCAGGACTAAAGAGCAAGAATTTAGATACGATTTGAAAAAAAAAAGATACGATTAATGTACTCTTATATATTTGAGAAAATATCTAACCTTTACAATGAATTTGTATTTGTAAAAAGTAATTTTACCAAGCTTATTGTAATCTAATATAGACTAACAATTTTAGGATGGCCGTAAGGACCAATAGAAAATGTATTATTTTTATAGTTGATTTAATTCACATCAATAACAAGACCAATTAGTAAAAATTAGACTAATTATTTGACTCCAACAGGGTCGATTATAGTTATGAATGGTGATTGTTGTGTGTTATTCAATAGCTATTATATGAACAATTTTCACCCTATAATTGTTAACTAACATAAGGATATTTGCTAAATTTTACAAGCTTATTATAATCAACAAGAATAACTTGACAAAAGTTAGTATACAAAAGTTACTTTGTGTTCTGATAAAATAAGTATTTGTGAAAAAATACCACTAAAGGCAATTATTTGATGTAAGAAGTATAGTTTTGTGACAAATAGTAGACATATAAGATGTGAAAAGTAAAGTCAAACCTTTTTAAACTTAAACCTCTTTAAAACCATATTTTATCAATATACTTAATCACCAGGCATTAGTTTCAGCTATTAACACCTCAAAAACACTCTAAAATAAGGACACTTCCTTGCCGATTGAACGTCCTCGCATGCTATTTAAAATTTTAGAAAATAAAATAGAATATACATACATATATATATATATATATTGTGTCATTTTGTTGAAATTTTTTCAGCAAAAGTGAATAACTTAATTGATTTTTCTTAATCACTATTAACACCTATGAGGATATGTCTGGTCATTAGCGCCTTAAAAACTCTCTGAACCTGAAGGATGGGATTTATATATGAGCGTTTAGAATTAAAATGGATGTTGCAAACGTTCATCCTTTTTTCATCACAATTATAATTATATTTTTTAATTAGTGTTCAAGTTATTGGACTATTCAATTATTCTAAATACTAAGCATATATTTATAAATGTTGCTTGACCATGTAAAATAAAAGCCTAAAGAACAAGAATATCTAGCGACGATACTGTAACACAATATACTCATTGTTCTTTCAACTTACAGTTCAAAAGAACTAAAATAAACATACATATGCAAATATTATGCAAGAATATGACAATATAATCAAGACTTCAATTTTAAAATTTGTATGAGACGAACATATTTTCTTATGGATATTATATTTGTATCGTGATAAGTTAGTGAATTCTTGAAACAATGATTAGTGAAAAAGATAAGAAGGGACTATGACATTTACGATTCCGAAAATAAAGAATTGTTAACCTACCTTTTGAAGTTAAGAGATTTGGTTTTGAAAGGCTCCAGGTTGGATCAATAAACGAACTTGTTTGTACTATTACCGACAGGTAATTTGAAGCTGTTATAAATAAAGTATTAAAAATTACTTACTAACAATTGTAGTTTTAGCAAAAGTAGATTTTTTTTTCATAAGATGTCAATATTTTTTTGTTTCACAAAATGTGGTATGCGTTAATGCACTTTTTACAGCTTTTTATAATATTTTATTAACTAACCCGAGCTTGGATCGAGATCTTGAGGTATAATATCTAATAACTAAGGCAAAAAAACGCAATAATAGCATCTTTTTATGACACATCATTGCATTGGGTAGGAGTCATAAAAACTAATGCCAAACATTTTAGTGTCACTAAAAATCTCCACACATTACTTTTAAGGGGATCCTTAATTTTACGATTATTTATATCTACAAATGTGGTAAACATTAAAATAGTAAGCCTTATGCAATTCGACACATTCAAAAATTTTCAACCAATATAGTAACCTTTTATAAGTTTATTTGATATTAGATACCTGAAAAGAAAATATATAATCTTTAAAATGAGTTTGTTAAAAGCAATTTTCCAAAGTTTATCGTAATCGACTATAATTGAGTTTTGGTAGATTAGTACATTGATTACAAAGGGTTTTAGATTTGTTAAAATATTATAAAGCTTACTAATATAAAAACTAACTAATCTAGCGATAAGGACTCTATCCAAGATATTATTGACCTTTAGCGGCTCTTTTGTATTAAATATATAGTGTTTATAAGTTTTATTTCACATTTAATAAATAATGTCATGACAAGCGATGATGTATCCCACAAATAAATTATTGTAAAATTTCGTTGTAAAGATCCGTACAAAACGAAATAAAGTTAGTATGGTTAGGTTAGATTTCAACTGGATTGTCAACCTTCATAAATTCAAAGATGACCCTAACTTGATAAATACGTTTGTTAAAAATTTTGGTCAATGATTTTCTTATCTAAGGTTTTGCGCTATCCTATTCAGTCATATTGGTTAAATTTATAAATATTATAGGATGCAAATTTCATATGAGATATATTTTAAAAACGTAGTGCAAGTTTAAAACCTTAAGCATGTGAGCATGATTTAAATTTAACTACTTTTATGTTGGAAAAAATTTAGAACAATTTTTTTTTCTATTGTGTTTTTATTGTGAGTAATTAAAACTCTTACACATTCTAAATTATGCATTAGCAATATACCAATTTTACTATATTTATGTTAACTTTTATACTCCTAAAGACTCTTTATTACATGAAAAGAGAAAACTAGATATCTAAATAATAGAATTTCATGCATATAAAATTCGAAAAGATATTAGTTATGCTGTGAAGAATATAATCTAAAACTTAGATTGAAAATCTTATTATATTTGAAGATGAATCAAACTTAGTAAGGTGCTGGCATGTTTATACAGTGATCACAATTCAAGATCATAGAAACCTCTTCTCTTTCCCCGTGTTATTTTATAAAGACCATCTAGTAAAGTTAATGATATGAGTTGAAAATAATAGAGCATCACGTATAAGTATTTATTGTTACATTCGATCAAATAGATATCATATTGTGTAGACCAAAAATGTCGTTGTATGTAACTATTTATAATCTATAATTTTATTTTGTGTCCTCTTTAAACAAAAATTCTTAGGATATCAAGTGTCATAATAATTCTAGATAGACATCACTATAACACCAAAAGATGTGTTACACTTAAAGGCATGTTCCCTTTACTGAAAAGTCACCATGATATATGTGATGCGCATACAAATATTAAGTTAGTAGTATGAGCTTTTATTTAAGCTTTTATCAAACATGTCCTAGTTAATTACTATTTAAGCTTTTATTTTGTGCTAATTTAAAAAAATATATATAAAATGTCAAGTGTCGACATTCTAGATATGTAGTTATATAACACCAAAAGAGTATTCTCTTTATACATAGTATAGAGAAGTGATGCACCTGAAAAAAAAATAATTACTTCTCTCTACGTCTTCTCTCTAAAAACAACTTCGCCCCCAAAAATTGGGGGGGGGGGGGGGGGGGGGGGGGCCTCTTTCTCCTCACTCCCCCTCTCACCTCTTTCTCCCCTTTTCAGTTTCAGGCTAACTTTCCACCACATCCCTTCCGTCCCACTGTCATGCCATCTTCTACTGCCCACCGTCCGGGCCTTAGCATTCATCTCCATGGTGTAACTAGTATAGCCACAGCCACCCACGACATCAAACGCCATCAATTATCGTTTCTTTGTCTAATGCCTCCATAATTATCAGATGTAAGGGGTTTACAGACTCCCTTTCAATAAAGTGGGTTTTGCTGCTTGAGAAGAGATGCTTAAATGTTCTTGTACCGAATTGCCTAAGAAATTCTAAGACCAGCGAAGGTCTAATTAAGAGTTTCCATCTTATTTTATTAAAGAGGGAAAAGGAAAAAAAATTCCTAAAAGACTCTAAAATGCCCAACTAGGCTTCTATACCAAAATCAGTGATGTTGAATTCGGGGACTAAGTTATACAACGGAAAGGTGTTAGGCACTCGCCATACCGTAAATGTCTCCTTTTTTTTTTTGGCCTTTTAACATAACACATAAATATGCACATAAACATATATAAATCTACCCTAACATAACTATATGACATTGATTTGAATTCGACAACTAGGGTCAGATGGCCTACGTATCCGGTTGGACAAACCGGAATCAAAATCATTGAAGTTCGATCGCACCCTTGGGATGCGATCATTTGATCGAGTCTTTGGTCGAAATTGGGTAATCATCTCGATTTAGGGGTCCTCCCTCGTGGCACTTGCGAGTTCAAACATAATCGTCCATGGTTTAGCAAAATTTAGAGGAATTGAGAAAGGATTGGTTCAATTTATAGGCTATGGGTGTGATTACGACAAGATCACACATTCTAGAAGTTTTTTAGAGAAAAAAATTTGAGAGAGATTAAAGTTGGATTGAATTAAAAGTGTTTGACAAAAATCCTAAAAGCGCGTACAAAACTCGTTGGCTAAACTTACCAGTTTTGTCATTTAAGTTGGTTAATACGATTGACCAACCGGCCTGTTTTCGACTCTTCATTTTTCAAAATTCCCCTAGCAGCTATCTAACCGGCCGGTTTTTGTGTTAAAATTCCAAAATTTTCAAAAACTTGCTGATTAACTGGCCGGTATTTAATCCAAAATTTTCAAAATCTCTCGTAGGTTCTAACCAACGGCCAGTTTTCGAAGCCTAAAAAAATAAATTTAAATGCTTGTTTGCCTGTATGCTTCGGATGATTGCGTCATTAATTTAGTGCGTCTGCCTGCATGAGCATTTTGCACGATACATGTTCATTCACCGAGAGCATTTTTGTCTAGCATTGCTTGCTTGCATGTGCATGTTCGCTGTCCTATTGCTTGGTTGTTTCACAACCTAAACTCTTTAAATCTATTACTTAATTCGACGGTTTTTTTGTACGGTGTAAGGCCTGTGCAAGATCCCCCGCGCGTTGTTAAAAGCAACAAATTTTTCATATCTTTATGGCATTGTTAGCTCTGACTTTGAGTGATATTTCGGAAATTTCTATATGCCCAAGCGACCAACCATTTGTTCGCTCTGTTGGCTCTGGCTCTTTGACATATACCAGTGTTCCAAAGCAACCAACCATTTCTACACGTTGTTGGCTCTGGCTCATATGATCGTTTTTGTTCTTACATCTAGGTGATCAACCTTTTGTACATGTTGTTGTCTCTGGCTCTTAGATATAAGTCCAGTATGCCTTAGCGACCAACCATTCGTACACGTTGACTTCGGCTCTTAGGCTAATCTCTTTTATGTATATCCAGGCAACTAACCATTTGTACGCGTTACTGGCTCTCACTCTTGAGTATATTGCTATATTCCTAAGCAACCAACCACTTGGTGACGCGTTGTTGGCTCCGGCTCTTAGAATCTCCCATTTTTCTTGTGTTTAGATGACCAACCGCTCATTGACAAGTTGTTGGCTCCGGCTTCAAAACTTATTATCTTCATCAATCTAGACGACCAGCTGCTTAATGACGAGTTGTTGGCTCCGACTTCTAGACTTGTTATCTTCATTCCCTAGACGACTAACCAGCCACTTAGTTTATTTTTGTCAATCTGCAAATTTTTTATTTATTTTGACTTATCTCGAGCCTTGCAGATTGGCATTGCCAATCTTATCAGATTTTGTGACCTTGAGTACGGTAAAAAGGGGCCCTTCGCCTTCAATTTTTAGGGTCTAGAAACTTATCGTCTTTAGAGCTTGCATGTATCATTTCTTTGTGGAGTGATATTCTTGCTCTTTCAAGAATCCAAGCCGATCTCTCTCTCTCTCTCTCTCTCTCTCTCTCTCTCTCTCTCTCTCTCTATATATATATATATATATATATATAGGCACCCAAATTTTTCTCTAAGACAAATAGGTTTTAGAAAGTAAACAACGCCATTCTATTTGGATAAGATCAATGGATTTTAGGGTTCAATTAAAAAAACAAAATAAATTAAAAAGTTCGCTTAAAACACAAAATAAAGATTTCCGTGACCTTAAATTGATACTTAATCCCTTTAAGAACTAAAATAAAGCTCTGAGTTAGAATAATGACTTAGAAGAGACAAAAAGATGCATACAATTTCAAACTCAGGAAGATTTTGAAGCAACTATCTGTACTAAAGTTGTTCTTACGCACAGTAAAGCCTTCTAGACGCAACTCTAGCTAGTTTCTACGGAAAGTGAAATCATATTGGTTGTGTTTAAGTGAACTTTTGATTGTCAGTAATGTATCTATTGGTAATTTTTAATTAATTAAAACTAAATACGTAGTAATTGAAGATCTATAAGGGAACCCCGCAATTAAACCAGCAGCGAAGTTGCCATCCTTCTCGCAAGGTCTCCGGGGAGTCTTGTCATCCTAATTGCAAGGTCCTACAAATTGGCTGTGGTAGCTGTCATGGACCAGCAACGTGGGTACCCAACGCATTGTACCACACCTAGGGTTTGACATATAATGCCACATTTTTGCTATGAACTTTGTAGAGACTCGAACATCGCAGATAGAAAATATGATGTAGGGCCTATTCAAGTATAACTCATCCTATTGGTCTTAAAGTGTTATGTGTATATAAAGTTGCACTCTTAACTTATGCTCTAGTCATTGGCACAAGACGCGGTTTCAAAGTGGACTACATTTTTTCTTGTCATCTTCATTTTTCTTTTGTCCAAATAATCATCAGCTTTAAACTTCCATAGTTCAACGACCTATCTTTAGTCATGTTTCTACTTTTAAATCATTGTTAATGTTGTCATTTCTTATTCACCTAGACAAGTTGTATGAATAATGTAATTAACATTCACATTTTCCACTATTATTAATCAGAAGTGGAGCCGAGAACATTGTATTAGAACAAAGAAGATTCTACTATCATATTTCAACGACCTATTTTTCGTCATGTTCTACTTTTCAAGTACCCAATGTTGTCATTATTCACCTAGACAAGTTGCATCAATAAAGTAATTAACATTCACTCAATGTTGGTCCCTCATACGTATGACTCGGTAGTAATTCAATATTTTCATATTATCGGTAGCCCCAGAGGAAGGAAGTGATGATGGGTGGCAGGTGGCGAAAAATGGTTTAGTGGAAGGACTTTTTGAAGCTGGTTTACGGGGGTGGGGTCGATGAGGTGGTGGTTGAAGCTGGTGGAGCGGATACCGAGGAAGGTAGTGATGATGGGTAGCAGGCGGCTATGTCTGGCTAAGTGGAAGGACTTTTGACTTTTTTTACGACGAACACTTTTGTCAAGGCACCCTAATTTTTTTTTTTCTCAAGACACAGGTTTTAAAGATTAAAAAGTTGCATTCTATTTCAATAACATCAATGGATTTTAGGGCTTAATTAAAAAAATAATGAATTAAAATTAAGTTCCAAAAATTTTAAATTAAGATTTAAGCAAAATGTGCGGGCAAACCGTGACGCTAAATTGATACTTAACTCTTTCAAGAACTAAAATAAAGCTGTAAATTAAAAGAATGACTTAAAAGAGACAAAAAAAAGATGCATACGGCTTGAAATTCAGGAAGATCTCGGAGCAACTATCTATACTAGAGTTGGTTCTTATACACGGTAGAGCCTTATAAATATAACATTATCTAGTTTCTACGGAAGGTGAAATCTCATATTGTCCGTATGTGTACTTTTGCTTGTCAATAATGTATCTATAGGTGATCTTTACTTAATTTAAACTAAATAGGTAATATCTTAAGATCATCAAACCAGCAGTTAAGCCATCAGCAAAATAGTGAAGTTGCCATCCTTCTTGCAAGGTCTCAAGGGTGTCTTTTCATCGTTCTTGCAAGGTCCAAGAAATTGGCTGTGGTATTTGTCATCGCCCAACAATGTCGACAACTAGCGCGTTATGCCACATAGAGGGCCAGGCATGTGATGCCGCGTTTTTCCACTGAACTTTGTACAGACTCTAACATTGCATAAAAAAAATAATGTAGGGCCGTATTGAAGTACAACTCATCATATTCGTCTTAAAGTATTCTTGTGTCTATGAAATCACATTCTTTCTTATGCTATGATCATACGCACAAAACGCGCTTTCAATTCGAGTAATTCTTTCTTCTTTCGTCCAAATAATCACCGGGCTTAAAATACTATATTTCAATAACTCTTTTCCTTCATGGTTCTGCTTTTGAATCATTGTTAAAGTTGTCATTTCTTATTCACTTAGACAAGTTGTGCATCAATTAACATTCACATTTTCCACTGTTATTAATCACTAGCGGGCAGGAATTGCCAAGAACATTGTATTAGGAAAAAGAAGATTACAAATGACAACACTTTTAAACCTTTCAACCACCTCTTTTTCGTCACGGCTCTACTTTTTAATTAATCGTAGTGTTGTCAATTCTTATTCACCTAGACAAGTTGCATCAATGAAGTAAAACATTGACAGTTTCCACTATTATAAATAGCTAGTGGTTAGGAATATTGCCAAGAACAATGTATTTGAAAAATTTTCTACTATCTAAATGACACTCAATTTCATTTTGAATTGCATAATGAAATTTATAGTATCATATTGGTCCCTCATATATATGAACTGGTATAATTCAATGTTTTCAAATTATTATTATCATCTTTTTTCCTGCAAAAAACAACGAGACCGTAAAGTTCTGACTCAACCGGCATGGAGTATTGCGCCTCGAGGACCTACAAGGCTACACACCACATACATCTGAACACCCAATTTCCGCATCTATGTCGGTGTCGAAGCGCACGAAAAACTCTCATGTGCAGCACATGCAGATCGATGACGTAAGTTTGCCCCCAATAAGTAACAATAAGCAGGGGAATCTTTCCCAGATGGGGTGCCTGAATTGAGATTCTGGAATCCGTAACATCGCCTGCCTTTAGTTACAAATAACTGAGTAGTTAATTTACTCATCCAATAAATACCACTTGATATGAGAGCTATCTCACACGTGATAGCTTACAGTGTTGATGCACAATTCTTTTCCTTGGGCATCCTAAGAATGATGTTAAGTATGCTTTGAATGGAGATCCCAACTACATATTTAGGGGGGTTAGGGGGGGGGGGGAAGGGGCACATGCAAGGTTGCTCCCTCTCTCGCCCCTCGCCTATCCTCGCGTTCCTCCCTTCTCTATGCTAACAGCCTCCACATCGGTTACACTATGAGCTTGGACATTGTGAGAATTACTATGGCAACCATTGGTAGCCACGGAAATATTGATGTTCCAATGAAGTGGCCAACCTTTGTGGGGGTTAATATACCTCAAATAAAACTCCCAATAATTGGGGAATACCGGCAATCCTAGTTGAACTGGAAGACTGATAGTTATCTTATCAGAGATCATGACATGATCCTCAAGGATCCTAATGCGATTCTAACACATCTAGCCTACGGCCCAGTCTTACTAGGGCTCTTCTTCCTACCGCTATATAAAGGGGTCTACCCCCCAGGTATAAGAAAAACTACACACATTCATGCTTTTTTAGAGTCATTATCATGTAGTTGCACTCTAACTTAAGCATCGGAGAGTTCTCCGCCGGGAACCTCACCCGGCGGTCACTCGTTTTCTGTCTTGCAGGTCATCAGTTCAGGTTTGGGTTCCGCAACGTACACGGGACATATTTTTAGCAGCAACATTTTGGCACCATCCGTGGGACCCGCCAGCCTAACCGTTTGATCTCAAGAAAATTCAACAGTTTATCCCAAATTGCAGGCGACGACATGTCGGAACCACTGATAGAATCGCCGCCACCACATATTTCTAGATTAAATTATTGTCACAGTGGCAAAAATACAAACGCATTGTTCGAAGAATATTTAGAACCAGAAAAGTGCCGTCGGGCGACCGACGACACCATCGCGATCTAGATAGAAAAAACTGTCGCCGACAGCAAAGCCACCGACGGCCTTATTGTCGTCAAACGTTCCCGCAGTCATCAATGCAAAATAGAGGATATATATGGGGTTGTTCGAAGCCCGCGGAAGACCGCTGCGACAGCAACTTCTACTGCCTGAATCAAGCCGACGTCAATAAACGGTGGAGGGAGGGATGCCTTGCACTCAACCGCCGAACAACCCATCATCGTCGCAAATCTCCAGTTTAAACCACAAATAAAAATCAGCTACCAAAAGGTTGTTTCTTCCGTCGCCTCTTCGGCGGCGCCACCACAACAACCACAAAAAAAGGGTAGAAGAAACGGCAACGCTTGGGAACCATCGACGGTACCGCCACAGACTTCAAAGACTGCCTCACAGTCGCCGCAAGTCAGCAATCCTTTCACCGAAAAAAATTTAAAACATGGAACAAGTCACCACAACGCCGCTCTGCCGTCATGGGAAAAACCCTACACAGCAGCAGCGCCACAGAAGTTAACGGAACCTACGTAGGCAGGTCCATGCCTGCACAGCCACGCTCATGCCACCGGAGTCACCGGCGACACAGAGCTGCCGGAATCAACAACATTCGAAGCGCCACCGGCCATGGGTCAGAACCCAAGCGCCGCCATCTGAAGTGCCGTCCCCGCCCAAGCGTCGTCAAGCCCTGATCTGCGCCAACGCAGCCACGGGAAGAGCACAGCCACCGTGGGGCTGTTGTGACCACAACAACAACCAAAAACAAAAATAAACAGCCTTTGAAGAAGAGGAAGCTGTCGGCCGTGACTCATCGCAACCACCGAAGGGAGCGCCGCCACTGCACAGGGTCAAAATCTGAACAGGCCACCGCTGCCCCTTGAGTCAACACCTTAGCAAGCCCATCAACGGCGTTGTATACCGTCACCACCGTCAGGAAGACATCAGAAGAAGAATTAGTCCATAGGTCAAATCGGATATGTAATTATTGGAATAATTGTTGGAGACTCAAATGATGGATATGCAAGCATGATAACTTATATGCTGTTCTATATCTCCATGAATCTAGGAACTTTTGCCTGCATTGTATTATTTGGTCTACGGGGATGCCACGCATATCAACAGGCTCCCTCATCAGTACGGCGTAGCCTCACCACCGGCTCACCTTCGCCCCAGAGTTACCGTCACAATCAGCCGCCGAGAAACAGTTACAATCCACCGCCGTGAAGAGCAGTTACATAAAATTGAAAAAAAAAGGAAGAGCAGGAAAGAGTCGTCACAGCAAGTCCACCGTTAGCCCGTGCCGTCGAGACGACACCACCGCGACAAGTGGCAGCCACCAGCCACGTCACCGTCATGACTGGAGATAGCACTAATCGGCGTCGTCGCGTCGCTGTCTTGCTCCACCGGCTTTTAAATCTGTGTCACCGTCTCTCGCTAGATCCATTCCATCAACGGCAAGCGACGCGGAGCTAGGCGCCACAACGCAGACTCTCGATCTGCGCCATGCGCTCACCAGAAGAGCATTGACGTCGTCCACCACAATCGATGGCAGCCATGTCCGAATCCACGCAACGCCACAAGTTCTGGCGAAGCATCATCACAATGATTGGCAAGCAACAGTGCCAATCGGCAACCCACGGCAGACGGCTCCGCAGATTTGGGCTGACTCACCATTACCCCGCCCCCTACTGACGAAAAAGGGGTGGCACCACCGAGATAAAATCCATAGCCTTGGCAGATTCCCTCTGCTGGCGATCTCCTGCCCAATAAAATCCACAGCCACGCCGTCGTTTTCTATTCGGGCCTGCATCGTCACGGCCACCGGTGCCACTGAAGGGCCCTGCTTCAGCCGTGAGAAAGAAATTAAGTACAAAGGTGACATCTTCCCTTTCAAAGCATTTAACTTTTCACCCCAAAAGTCTCATTTATTTGGGTAAAGCCACATTTGTTATAAGCATTATGGCTTTAACCTATGAAAAAATACGCATACTTGGACTTTAGACCCCAAGGGTCTCGTTTATCCAACTTAGGCCACGTACTTTTTAAAGCATTAAAGCTTCTACATCGTTGAAAAGGCCTATTAAAATTTAAGACCCACAGGTTCTCATTTATGCTGCACACTCTTTAAAAACAGCGTATATTTCATTGCATATTTGTCTCTAAAAAATTAAGCGACTACGAATTTTAGCGCTAGCAAGCCTTCCAAAGGCCGCATTTTGTGCACTTTCAATGCCTAGACCTATTTATTTTTTGTCTAGCATTACGTAATTGTGCCAATTAGCGCAAGCATGTCATAAGTCGGGGCATCGAATGCTATGACATATCAAGCTTACCTGCGACACGCAGTGCAGCGTACCCTGTCGGCTAACCGACAAAGCCCTAATAGGGCTACGGTGTCTGAACACCGCTCTTTTTTCTGTGTTAAAAACGTAGTTGTATCTTTATATGCTTTATTACTTCAAAAGCTGTTTTTTCAGTCACGTACTTTTTCTTGTTGCAAGGGCTTAAACTGCGCTACTAAGCATCAACAATGACGCAAAAACCACTTCACAAGCAAGGAACAAATTCACAGCACCCGGCAACTTAAGGGTTTTTGCAGCAGTATCCTGCCGCCGAGCTTGGAATTATATATCCGGTCATACAGTGACCGACTATCAACGGTCAAACATTCACACCAGCGCATGCTACCAATACAACTGGTGAATCAGAGCACTTTGCGCTCCATCCGCCCCCAAGGGCACGTATGATGAGAACTCTAAGTTCTGTCCAGCCCCCCAGGGCATTTACATGAGCTACACGCTTCATACTCCCTCAAGGGCACGTACGAGAACTCTAAGTTCTGTCCAGCCCCCCAGGGTATTTACATGAGCTATGTGCTCTATTAGCCCTCAAGGACGCTTATCTGAACTCTACGTTCCACTAGCCCTCTAGGGCGGTCCCTCAAGGGACGAACACCCTCAAGGGTGACAGGATAGAGCTCAAGTTCTATCCGAACGGTTTAGCTATAGTTCTAACCCGTGAAACGGCAAAACCAAGTGGGAGTTCGTCACCTTACCCTATTTTGTTAATTTGAAACCTAGCTGAGCGTGAGTGCGAGGCTTCTTTGCCAGCCCTTAGCTGACGATAAGGGTTCGCGTCAAAGTAAAATGCAAGCATGATGTGGTCAGCTCAAGCTAAAGAACACACACTTGCACAAAACAAACACCCTCCACAGGAGAGGTGACCCCTCAAGGGGACATTCAAACACTTAGCACATGCAACAACTTGCATGCACAGCTATGGGGCACAACCTCTAATGGATTCCGAGATCCCATGATTCATCTTCCCAAAGATGATTCCGAGTAGCCTACTTAGGCGACATTCGAAAGACCTAGCTCTCAAGAGCTAGAGTTCTAGCATCCTACTCGGGCAAAGTTTCAAGGCTTAAGCTCCCAAGAGCTTCGGTCCGAGCACATGGAGTAGAGAAATATTATTACCCCTACAAGTGGATGGAGAATCCCTTACAAATCTGACGTGTGTCTCGAGACACCAGGTATAAACTTCCTTAGCCAAACATTTTGGCTAAGGAAGTGGGGGGCATATGATATACCTCAAATAAAACTCCCAATAATTGGGGAATACCGGCAATCCTAGTTGAACTGGAAGACTGATAGTTATCTTATCAGAGATCATGACGTGATCCTCAAGGATCCTAATGCGATCCTAACACATCTAGCCTACGGCCCAGTCTTACTAGGGCTCTTCTTCCTACCGCTATATAAAGTGGTCTACCCCCCAGCTATAAGAAAAACTACACACATTCATGCTTTTTCAGAGTCATTATCATGTAGCTGCGCTCTGACTTAAGCATCGGAGAGTTCTCCGCCGGGAACCCCACCCGGCGGTCACTCGTTTTCTATTTTGCAGGTCATCGGTTCAGGCTCGGATTCCGCAACATACGCGGGACATATTTTTAGCAGCAACAGGGGTCAAAAAAATAAAAACAACCAAGTTGGCCATTTTTTTCGATTGAAAGACTCCACTTTTACTTTAGTAGTCCATATTATCATCAATTTAAGGGGGCTTATAGTTTTTTACTCAAAATGCTGGCACGCATATATTTGCCACTAGATCGTAAGGCTCTTCGTGTTACCTCATGTATTAGTTTGGCTATCTTCTCACCTGGCAAAAACCAAAAATGAACAAAGTATTACCTTTTGGCAATAATTTTTTGTCACAAGTGCAAAGTGGATGTTTTGGTGGTTTTTAGGATCCAAATCCTTGTATGCTGATACTGCCAATAAAAGGCCGGAGGGACTCGAGCTGGCCCTATAAAAATTTTCACGAGTTCACTTTAGTTTGTACGCTCATGTACATCTAGATAAGAGGATTATTTTGAAGACAGATATTTTTGGCCCCTCTGCCCGTCCAACTCAGCTTTGGAAGTTATTGTTTGCAACTTAAGCTTGTGCATATACATTGATGATGCCACAGTAACCTATTCTCGCCCCCATTAAGGTTAAGGCTCCTAGCTCATAATCTAAAGATCTATTTCAGCCCTTTACTAAAGGTGATTAAGATATAGTCAGTGGAGGGGGTTGAAGGTAGTGGCAACAATGATGGCAGTGGGGGCGATGGTGGTGGAGCCTTTTTTTTTTTTTTTTTTGAGGTGGGGGGGTGTTGGGGGTAAAGATAGTGCAGGGGGTGGAAGGCAGTGGCAACAATGATGGCGGTGGGGCAATGGTCGTGGAGTGGGGGGTGGGGGGAAGCTGATGGGTTCCAGCGGCGGCAGTGGATGGGTTAATGGAAGGCCTTGTAACTTTTTGACCCATAATATTTTTCTCAAGGCATCCCAATATTTTTTCCAAGACTCTTAGATTTTAGACATTGAGAATCCATTTTATTTAATTTGGTAATGTCAGTGAATGGTAGGGTGTGATCGGAGAAAATTGATGAGTTAGCATTAAATTGACCAAAAGCATAAAATGAGGATGGAAGTAAAATGTGCTGACAAACTCTGAGAGGTTAATATGATACTTAAATTCTTCTAAAACTAACAGGGACTAATAGAAGAACTAAAACATAAGCTCAAGGTAAAACAATCACGACGTAGAACAGACATAATCAGAGAGTTTTTTTTTTTTTTTCCGTTTCTATGGTGCAGAATTTCGAGAATCAATACTGGCGTTTAATCGGAAGTGCGGAAGTTGAACAGGTGGGTGAACATTTTGCCTTTCATTTTAGTGATCAGGTTGATCTTGAAGTCCTGCTTGTTGAGGGAACGTGGAATATTAACGGTGCTCTTCTATGTTTAATTCGTTGGAAATCTTTTCAGAGCGAGCCTCAGTTTGAATTTGCAAAGGCTAATCTTTGGGTGAGGTTGAGTGAGGTTCCTGTGGAATACTTTTCTTATAATTATTCTTTCACGTTGGGTGGTTATTTTGGAGAATGGACTGGTGTGAAGAGCAACAGAGGCGTAAGGATTATCTTCGGATACTAGTTCGCGTTTTCATTGACGAGCATTTGGTTGCAGGGATTTTCGTGCCAGCGGTTGCTGGAAATGGAGTGCTTTTGAAAAGATCTATAGTGTGTGTTATAGGTGTGGAGTAATTGGCCATGTCAATGGTTTGTGCACATTTACTGTGTTGTAGGCTAGGCAAAATGTGGAAATGGTGTTGGCTCGATACTCGCTGTCGGCCAATGATCATCTCTATGTTCAACACCATCGTCTTCTATTTACTCGTAACCTGCGTGCTTTTGTGAATTCCAGTTGTAATCGCACAAGCCGTATTCATGTTGAACAGGATGGTGGTGATAATGTGGTCGATGGTGATGTTGGGTCTTCAATTTCAGTTTTGGCTTCTAGTTTGTTTCATGAGTATCTTGCTTTTCCGGCATCTGAACAGTCAAAAAATCTTTTTATTCACATCATTCGGAAAAAGGTGACTTTCTGTCACCGTCGCCGGCTTTAAAGGCACCACCGCCTCCCGGAGAATTCTTGGATGGAGTTCCCCAAATGTTGACTTCCTCAGCCACGTGTCCTATGGCATGTCAATATGAGGGGCCCCTTTTTGCCGCGTGGAGGAATTTAGGTGACATGGCCTCTAGGGCCCTGTATGCCATCTTATCTGATAAACAAAAATGGAACGAATAATACGAGTGATTTGGACGTAGGTGAAAGGCGAGCTGAATACATATTTGGGCCGCGGGCCTGTCACTTTTTGGGGCACCTCCCCTCCCGCCCCTGTAAGAACCCTTTTTTATACTAATGAAAATCATATTTATTAGAAAATAAATAAAAGAATAAATTATTAAAAAAAATCGGTCATTAAACCATCTCTGATGGATTCAGTTGATGAACGGTAGGATGAACACCCTTTTGTTGAAAAAAGGGAGTCTTTAAGACTTCTGTAATCACTCCGGTGACTTTTGTAGTTGGTAGCTTTTGTAGCCACCTCAGTGACTATTGTAATCACTTTCCGTGACTTTCGGATAGTACTCACAATGACAGCTATTACGCTACCGGTATCCGTTTTTGTACATTCGGGTTTTGTGTTTAATTTGGGTCTATGGCCACTAATAATCATTTCGTATATTTGATTCGCTTTACCGACAATAATATCAATTGCTATTGCTTGTTCGTTCACTACAAGAAAATTGGGTTTTAGTGACGGAAATTTCCGTCACACATTTCCGTAGCGTAAAGTCTCGTCACTAAAAGGTTGGTGACGGAATTTAGTGATTCCGTCACGCAATCGGGCGACAGAGTGTAGACCTTTAGTGACGGAAATTTCCGTCACTAAAGGTATTTTTTTATTTTAAAAAATAAAATTTATTATTATTATTTTTTGTATAGAATTATTGGTGACGGATAATTCCGTCACATAAAAGATAAATATTCCGTCAATAATTCCTTTTTGCGACGTATTTGGCCGTCACTATTGGTTCGCAATTTTTTTGGTTTTATGCATATAATGACAAATCATAATCATCGCTAAAATTACAAAAATAAAGAACACTATTGCTTCTTTTTTTTTCCCTTTCCAAATCCCACTTTTTTTTTTTTCAAACCTGTATACAACAAATCCAACACATCAAGCTCCGCAAAATCCATTAACACATCGAACTCTATAAATTTTATTAACACATCGAACTCCACAAATCTATAAACACATCAAATACCAAGTCGAACACAGTTCCTAAACTGTCATAACGTAACGACATCCTTGAATATGAAAGTAAGTAGATGTTTGAAATATCAAAGAGGGGGATTGGTCGGTCACTCAATTTCTGTCCTCATCAAGAACATACTCCTCGTTGGCATCCACACCATCATTGACATTATAATCCCATGTATTTCTAGATGGCTGCACAATCAAATAAAAGATAAATTTAGCTGATAATAGCTAAAAATCATATCATAAATAATATGATGAAGAATCATGATAGTTTTCTTTCGAATGAAAGTGTTAGGTTCCATTTTCATGAATATTAGAAAGTTTTAGGTATATTTTGAATAAGTATCTAAAGTGTGGGGAGTGTTAGTGTATTTTGCCAACTTGGGATTCTTCTTCCTATAAATAGCTTCTTTTCCCTCCAACTCTTCTTTTTTAATTCCCTTGCTTCTCTTCTTAAAGGTGGGGGGGGGGAGGGGGGGGGGGGAAAGCCTTGGGACTCTTTAGATACTAAGGCGACACTTTAAGAATTTCATACGAATATCTTGATTAAAGTAAGGGATTTCATGCTTCTTGTTGTGGAAAGGAATTGATTCGCTATATCGCTTTGCTAGTTGTTGTGCAACTTTGGAGAATCATTTAATTTGCTTCGTATTTGCCTTCATGGCTATTTGAATTCGAAATTCGTAATTTGCGTATGATCAGTAGGATGAACACCCTTTTGTTGAAAAAAGGGAGTCTTTAAGACTTTTGTAATCACTCCGGTGACTTTTGTAGTTACTTAGTAACTTTTGTAGCCACCTTAGTGGCTTTTGTAATTACCTTCCGTGACTTTCGGATAGTACTCACAATGACAGCTATTACGCTACTGGTATCCGTTTTCATACCTTCAGGTTTTGTGTTCAATTTGGGTCTATGGCCACTAATAATCATTTCGTATATTTGATTCCCTTTACCGACAATAATATCAATTGCTATTGTTTGTTCGTTCACTACAAGAAAATTGGGTTATTGTGACGGAAATTTCCGTCATTGAAAAAGCAATTTCCGTCACAAAAGTTTTAGTGACGAAAAATTCCGTCACACATTTCCGTAGCGTAAAGTCTCGTCACTAAGAGGTTGGTGACGGAATTTAGTGATTCCATCGCGCAATCGGGCGACATAGTGTGGACCATTAGTGACGGAAATTTCCGTCACTAAAGGTATTTTTTAATTTTAAAAAATAAAATTTATTATTATTATTTTTTGTATAGAATTATTGGTGACGGATAATTCCGTCACATAAAAGATAAATATTCCGTCAATAATTCCTTTTTACGACGTATTTTGCCATCACTATTGCTTTGCAATTTTTTTGGTTTTATGCATATAATGACAAATCATAATCATCGCTAAAATTACAAAATAAAAGAATACTATTGCGTTTTTTTTCCCTTTCCAAATCCCACTTTTTTTTTTTCAAACCTGTACACAACAAATCCAACACATCAAGCTCCACAAAATCCATTAAGACATCGAACTCTATAAATTTTATTAACACATCGAACTCCACAAATATATAAACACATCAAATACCAAGTCGAACACAGTTCCTAAACTATCATAGCGTAACGACATCCTTGAATATGAAAGTAAGTAGAAGTTTGAAATATCAAAGAGGGGGGATTGGTCGGTCACTCAATTTCCATCCTCATCGAGATCATACTCCTCGTTGGCATCCACACCATCATTGACATTATAATCCCCATGTATTTCTAGATGGCTGCACAATCAAATAAAAAGATAAATTTAGCTGATAATTACTAAAAATCATATCATAAATAATATGGTGAAGAATCATGAATAGTTTTCTTTCGAATGAAAGTGTTAGATTCCCTTTTCATGAATATTAGAAAGTTTTAGGTATATTTTGAATAAGTATCTAAAGTGTGGGGAGTGTTAGTGTATTTTGCCAACTTGGGATTCTTCTTCCTATAAATAGCTTCTTTTCCCTCCAACTCTTCTTTTTTAATTCCCTTGCTTCTCTTCTTAAAGGGGGGGGGGGGGGGAGGGGGGCGGGGGAGCCTTGGGACTCTTTAGATACTAAGGCGACGCTTTAAGAATTTCATACGAATAGCTTGATTAAAGTAAGGGATTTCATGCTTCTTGTTGTGGTAAGGAATTGATTCGCTGTATCGCTTTGCTAGTTATTGTGCAACTTTGGAGAATCGTTTAATTTGTTTCGTATTTGCCTTCATGGCTATTTGAATTCGAAATTCGTAATTTGCGTATGATCAGTAGGATGAACACCCTTTTGTTGAAAAAAGGGAGTCTTTAAGACTTCTGTAATCATTCCGGTGACTTTTGTAGTTACTTGGTAGCTTTTGTAGCCACCTCAGTGACTATTGTAATCACTTTCCGTGACTTTCGGATAGTACTCACAATGACAGCTATTACGCTACCGGTATCCGTTTTCGTACCTTGGAGTTTTGTGTTCAATTTGGGTCTTTGGCCACTAATAATCATTTCGTATATTTGATTCCCTTTACCGACAATAATATCAATTGCTATTGTTTGTTTGTTCATTACAAGAAAATTTGGTTTTAGGGACGGAAATTTCCGTCATTGAAAAAGCAATTTCCGTCACAAAAAATTTTAGTGACGAAAAATTCCGTCACACATTTCCGTAGCGTAAAGTCTCGTCACTAAACGGTTGGTGACGGAATTTAGTGATTCCGTCACGCAATCGGGCGGCATAGTGTGGACCATTAGTCACGGAAATTTCCGTCACTAAAGGTATTTTTTTATTTTAAAAAATAAAATTTATTATTATTTTTTTTTGTATAGAATTATTGGTGATGGATAATTCCGTCACATAAAAGATAAATATTCCGTCAATAATTCCTTTTTGCGACGTTTTTTGCCGTCACTATTGCTTTGCAATTTTTTTGGTTTTATGCATATAATGACAAATCATAATCATCGCTAAAATTACAAAATAAAAGAATACTATTGCATTTTTTTTTCCCTTTCCAAATCCCACTTCTTTTTTTCAAACCTATATACAACAAATCCAACACATCAAGCTCCACAAAATCCATTAAGACATCGAACTCTATAAATTTTATTAACACATCGAACTCCACAAATCTATAAACACATCAAATACCAAGTCGAACACAGTTCCTAAACTATCATAACGTAACGACATCCTTGAATATGAAAGTAAGTAGATGTTTGAAATATCAAAGAGGGGGGATTGGTCGGTCACTCAATTTCCATCCTCATCAAGATCATACTCCTCGTTGTCATCCACACCATCGTTGACATTATAATCCCATGTATTTCTTGATGGTTGCACAATCCAATAAAAGATAAATTTAGCTGATAATTGCTAAAAATCATATCATAAATAAAATGGTGAAGAATCATGAATAGTTTTCTTTCGAATGAGTTAGGTTCCCTTTTCATGAATATTAGAAAGTTTTAGGTATATTTTGAATAAGTATCTAAAGTGTGAGGAGTGTTAGTGTATTTTGCCAACTTGGGATTCTTCTTCCTATAAATAGCTTCTTTTCCCTCCAACTCTTTTTTTTTAATTCCCTTGCTTCTCTTCTTAAAGGTGGGGGGGGGGGGGGGAGGGGGGAGCCTTGGGACTCTTTAGATACTAAGGCGGTACTTTAAGAATTTCATACGAATAGCTTGATTAAAGTAAGGGATTTCATGCTTCTTGTTGTGGTAAGGAATTGATTCGATGTATCGCTTTGCTAGTTATTGTGCAACTTTGGAGAATCGTTTAATTTGCTTCGTATTTGCCTTCATCGCTATTTGAATTCAAAATTCGTAATTTGCGTATGATCAGTAGGATGAACACTTTTTGTGACGATATACCGTACAGGGGTAGTATTGCCATTTTCAAAATACATAATGACGAAAATTATACTTTTTGGACGGAATATTGACGGTTGGATAAAAGTGTTACTTTTTTTTAACGTTTTTGGTCACGTATGTTACATTTTGAAACTTTGTGTCTTCGCGTGTAATTACCCCCAAATCTCAGGGACATGAGTGTAATTAGCCCCAATAAAAATGAGAGGAATATCTAATCCAACCCCGCATGCCGGCACCCACCGCCGGCGGCCGGAGGTGGGTGCCGGCAGTCTCCGGCGGCTGGAGGTGGCTGCCGACGGTGGGAGGGTGGTGGTGGTGGTCTAAAAAAAAACCAAAAGTGAAAAAAAAAAACCAGTTTTTGGAGTTTTTTTTTTACTCTTCAGCTTAAAAACTGGTTTTTTAAATTGAAAAAAAAATGGTTACCAAACGCTCTTTTTTTTTCAATTTTTAAAAGTGAAAAAAAAAGAGGCAATAAAAGAGTGTCAAACCTACCCTTAGTGATTGAAAATCACAGTCCTATCACAATTTGCATTCATATTACAAGTCAACCTGACACACCGACGTTCTGTGTGCAAAAATTTATATAATATAATATTAAAGCGAGAAAGACATTAATAATTTTTTTCACCACGTCTCATCATTTCTTTAAATGATACATCATAACATCATATTTTTAATTTTTTATTGACATTATATGTTAAATAAATAGTGTCACCAAAGGTCTACAGTATATCTTGGATAAGTTCCTTATTTTAAAATTAATTAATTTTTATATTAGCAAGCCTTATTTAATTTAAAACTAATTCTAATCATTCTAGAACTTTACATAATCAATATACTAATCTATTAAGATTTAATTTTGACAATTATGTCCTTAAATTATTCTATAATGATGAAAACTAAAATCCTTAGACCCTAAAAGAATAACTTATGAGATTTAGAATTGATCTAATAATTGATTTAAATTTTAATAGAATTCTTATTTTTAAATATAATTGATTTTGTAGGAGTAATGAAGGCTTTCTGTAAGCCCTATATAATTTAAAAACTAATTCTAATCATTCTAAAACTCAACCTAATCAACAAACTAACTTATTAGGACTTAAGATCAACTATTATATCCTTAAATCACTCTATAATATGAGTATAAAAGTTCATATATATATAAAAACAAAAATAAAATTTTAATTTTGAAGAAAATACAATGTCCATTGATCGAGCCTAAACATCTTATGAGACTTTTAAAAAAATAGAATTAATAATATAACAATTGATTTAAATTTTGATGGGGTCCTTATTTTAAATTTGATTAATTTTGCAATAATAATGAGAGTTATAGTCATATGCCTCATGTAATATAAAAATTAATTCTAATCATTTTTAAAACCAACCTAATCAATAAATTAACTTATTAGGATTTAATTTTGACTGCTTTATTCTTTGAACCACTCTTTAATGTGAATTTAAAAACTATATATCTAAAAAATGAAAACAACATATTAGAGTTTGAAAAAAAAAATGACGTTCTAATTAAGTTAAATGTATTATCTTTGTTTGTATATATTGATACTCGCGCGCGCACACACACAAGATAATCATCGTAAAAAATGAATAATGTGATACTAGATTAAATGGACGAATTATAAGTCATCTTTTTTAAATAAGACCTTGGACTAGCAAATGGTTAAATCCCATATATAAGAACAAATCAACTGAAAGATTTGGTGGGGGGGGGGGGGGAAGATACGAATAATGTACTCATATATATTTGAGAAAATATCTATCCTTTACAATAAATTTGTAGAAAGAAATTTTACAAAGCTTATTATAATCGAATATAGACTAATAATTTATTTTTAGTAGGACCGTAATGACCAAAACATAATGTATTATTTTTATAGTTGATTTAATTCACATCGATAACATAATCAATTAGTAAAAATTAATAACATTTTAATTCAAAAGAAAATATGATGTTACAATTGATCAAGGCTAAACAACTTATGAGACTTAAAACAGAACAAATGATCTAACAATTGATTTAAATTTTGATGGGTTCCTTATTTTAAAATTTGAATAATTTTGCAAGAATAGTGAGAGTTATAATCATACGCCTCGTTTAATATAAAATTAATTCTAATCATTTTAAATCCAACCTAATCAATATATTAGCTTATTAGAACTTAATTTTAACTGCTTTATTCTTTGAACCACTCTTTAATGTGAATATAAAATTTTATATATGTAAAAAATAAAAATTACATATTAGAATTAAAAAATATGTTTTCTATTTGAGTGAAATGTGTTATCTCTATTTGTATATATTGATATATACGTAATATACACAAGGTAATCATTGTAAAATAAAATGAATAATGTGATATTAGATTTAATGGACGAATTATAAGTAAAATTTTTTAAATAAGACCTCAAGATTAAAGAACAAGGATTTAGATACAATTTGAAAGAAAAAAGGATAGGATTAATGTCCTCTTATATATTTGAGAAAATATCTAACCTTTACAATGAATTTGTACTAAGTAATTTCACAAAGCTTATTGTAATCCAATATAGACTAACAATTTATTTTTAGTATAGCCGTATGGACCAATAGAAAATGTATTATATTTGTAATTGATTTAATTCACATCAATAACAAGACCACTTAGTAAAAATTAGACTAATTATAAGCTTTAGAACTTAATTTTGACTCCAATAGAGTCGATTATAATTATGAGCGGTGATTGTTGTATGTTATTCATTAGCAATTATATGAACAATTTCCACCCTATAATTGTTAACTAACATAAGAATATTTGCTAAATTTTACAAGCTTATTATTGTCAACAAGAATAACTTGACAAAAGTTAGTATACAAAAGTTACATTGTATTCTGATAAAATAAGTATTTATGAAAAAATATCACTGAAGGCATTTATTTGATGTAAGAACTATAGTTTTGTGACAAATAGTAGACGTATAAGATGAAAAAGTAAAGCCAAACCTTTTTAAACTTAAACCTCTTTTAACTATATTTGATCAATATACTTAATCACCGGGCATTAGTTTTAGCTATTAACACCTCAAAAACACTCTAAAAAAAGGACACGTCCTTGCCAATTGAACATCCTCACATGTAATTTACAAAAATTAGAAAAAGACACACACACACACATATAATTTTGTCATCTGTTAAAATTATTTCAGCAAAAATGAATACCTTAATTGAAATTAATGAGGTGTCTGTAAGTCCTTTAAATTTTTTCTTAATCACTATGAACACCTACGAGGATATGTCTGATCATTAACACCTTAAAAACTTTTTGAATCTGAAGGATAGGATTTATATATAAGTGTTTAGAATTAAAATGGATGTGCAAAATGTGCCATCCCTTTTTAATCACAATCACAATTATATTTTTTAATTAGGGTTCATATTATCGGCTGGACTATTCAATTATTCTAAATACTAAGCATATATTTATTTGAAATGTTGCTTGACCATGTAAAATAAAAGCCTAAAGAACAAGAATATCTAGTGCCGATACTGTAATACAATATACTCATTGTTCTTTTAATTTACAGTTTAAAAGAACTAAAATAAACATACATATGCAAGAATATGACAATCTAATCAAGACTTCAATTTTAATTTTGTACGAGATGAACATATGTTCTGATGGACATCATGTTTGTATCTTTACAAGTTAGTGAATTCTTGAAACAATGATTAGTGAAATAGATAAGAAAAGACTATGACATTTACGATTCCGAAAATAAAGATTTGTTAACCTACCTTTTCAAGTTAAGAGATTTGGTTTTGAAAGGCTCAAGGCTGGACCACTAAACGAACTTAATGGTACTATAACCCACAAGTTACTTGAAACTGTTACAAATAAAGTATTAAAAATTACTTACCAACAATTATAGTTTTGACAAAAGTAGATTTTTTTTTCATAAGATGTTAATGTCTTTTTGTTTCATGAAATGTGGTATGCATTAATGCACATTTTATAGCTTTTTATAACATTTTATTAACTGACCCGAGCTTGGATCGAGATCCTGAGGTATCTAATAACTGAGGCAATAATAGTATCTTTTCATGACACATCATTGCATTGTGTAGGAGTCATAAAAACTAATGCTAAAAATATTAATGTCGCTAAAAATCTCCACCCATTATTTTTAACGGGATCCTTAATTTTACGATTATTTATATCTACAAATGTGGTAAACATTTAAACAGTAAGCCTTGTGCAATTCGAAACATTAAAAAATTTTCAACCAATAGAGTAACCTTTTATAACTTTATTTGATATTAGACATCTGAAAAGAAAATATATAACCTTTAAAATGAGTTTGTTAAAAGTAATTTTACAAAGCTTATCATAATCTATTATAATTGAGTTTTGGTAGACTAGTATATTGATTAGAAAGAGTTTTACATTTGTTAAAATTATATAAAGCTTACTAATATAAAAACTAACTAATCTAGCAATAAGGACTCTATCCAAGATATTATTAACCTTTGGCGGCTCTTTTGTATTAAATATGTAGTATTTATAAATTTTATTTCACATTTAATAAATAATGTCATGACAGGCGATGATGTATCGCACAAAGAAGTTAGTGTAAAATTTCATTGCAAAGATCCGTACAAAATGAAACGATGTTAGTATGGTTAGGTTTCAACTGGATTGTCAACCTTTGTAAATTCAATGATGACCCTAACTTGATAAATACGTTGGTTAAAAATTTTGGTCAATGATTTTATTATTCTAAGGTTTTGCGCTCTCCTATTCAGTCATATTGGTTAAATGAAAAAGTATTATAATATAAAATTTTATATGAGATATATTAAAAAAATAGTGGAAGTTTAAAACCTTAAGCATGTGAGCATGATATAGACTTAACTTCTTTTATGTTAGAAAAGTTTTAGAACAACATTTTTTTATTCTATTGTGTTTTTATTGTGAGTAACTAAACCCTTGAACATTCTAACTTCTGCATTAACAATATACCAATATACTATACTTATGTTAACTTTTACACTCCTAAAGACTCTTTATTACATGAAAAGAGAAAACTAGATATCTAAAAAAGAGAACTTCATGCATATAAAATTCGAAAAGATATTAATTATGTTGTGATGAATATAATCTAAAAATTAGATTAAAAATCTTATTATATTTGAAGATGAATCAAACTTAGTAAGGTGCTGGCATGTTTATACAGTGATCACAATTCAAGATCATAGAAACCTCTTCTCTTTCTTCGTGTTATTTTATAAAGACCATCTAGTAAAGTTAATTATATAAGTTGAAAATAATAGAGCATCACGTATAAGTGTTTATTGTTACATTCGATAAAAAAGATATCAAATTGTGTTGACCAAACATGTCCTTATATGTAGCTATTTATAATCTATAATTTTAATTTGTCTCCTTTTTAAACAAAAATTCTTAGGATGTCAAATGTCATAAATTTAGATAGACAACTACGTAACACCAAAAGATGTGTTACACTTAAAGGCATGTTCCCTCTACTGAAAAGTCACCATGGTATATGTGATGCGCATACAAATCTTAGATGTAAGGGGTTTACAAGCTCCCATTCAGTCAAGTGGGTTTTGGTGCTTGAGAAGAGATGCTCAAATGTTCTTGTACCGAACCGCCTAAAAAATTCTAAAACCCACAAAGGTCTAACTTAGAGTTGCCATCTTATTTTATTAAAGAAGGAAAAGGAAAAAAAAAATCCTAAAAGACTCTAAAATGCCCAACTAGGCTTCTATACCAAAATCGGTGATGTTGAATTCTGGGACTAAGTTATATAACGAGAAAGTGTTAGGCACTCGCCATACCGTAAAGGTCTCCTATTTTTTTTTTTTTACCTTTTACCACATAACATTTAAATATGCACATAAACATATATAAATCCACCCTAACATAACTATATGACATTGATTTGAATTTGACAATTGGGGTCAAGTGGCCAACGTATCTGGTTGGACAAACCGGAATCAAAATCATTGAAGTTCGATCGCACCTTTGGGATGCGATCATTTGATTCTTTGGTCAGAATTGGGTAATCATCCCAATTTTGGGTCTTCCCTCATGGCCCTTGCGAGTTCAAACATACTATTCTATGATTTAGCAAATTTTAGAGGAATTGAGGAAGGATTGGTTCAATTTATAGGCTATGTATGGGTGTGATTAAAACAAGATCACATGTTTTAGAAGTTTTAGAGAGAAAAAATTTGAGAGATATTATAGTTGAATTGAGTTAAAGGTGTTTGACAAAAATGCTAAAAGCGCGTACAAAACTCGCCTGCTAAATTGACCATTTTTATCATTTAAGTTGGTCAATGCAATTGACCAACCGGCCTGTTTTCGACTCTTCATTTTTCAAAATTCCCCTAGCAGCTGACTAACTCGCCGATTTTTGTATTAAAATTCCAAAATTTTCAAAAACCTGCTGACTAACTGGCCGGTATTGAATCCAAAATTTTCAAAATCTCTCATAGGTTCTAACCAACGGCCAATTTTTGAAGTAAAAAAAATAAATTTAAATGCTTGTATGCCTGTATGCTTTGGATAATTGCGTCATTAATACAGTGTGTCTGCCTGCATGATACATGTTCATTCACCCGAGATCGTTTTATCCAGCATTGCTTGCTTGCATGTTCACTGTCCTAATGATTGGTTGTTTCATAACAGAAACTCTTCGAATCTATTACTTAATTCGATGGTTTTTTGTATTGTGTAAGGCCAGTGCAAGATCCCCCATGCGTTGTTAGAAGCAACAAATTCCTCATGTCTTTATGGCATTGTTAGCTTTGACTTTGAGTGATATTTCTAAAATTTCTATATGTCCAAGCGACGAAACATTTGTACACTTTGTTGGCTCTGGCTGTTTGACATATATCAGTGCTTTTAAGTGACCAACTGTTTGTACACGTTGTTAGGGGTAAGCATGGTTCAATCGGTTCAGTTTAAAAGCTGAATACCAAGCCAAACCGACTAACCTCGGTTTGAAAAAAAAAGAAACTGAACCGTAGTTGAACGGTTAGGTTTTTGCTGGTTGAACAAATTGAACGGATCGGTTTGGACGAATTGCATGGTTTGAGCCAAACTCAATTTTGGGCAAGTTTAGGCCCAAACATTGAAAACTTAGTGTTCATAACCTACTCTAGTCTCACCTAAAGGCTCACTGGGGGTCTCATTTTGGGCGACACGTCGACACAATCAATAGTCAATATTCAACACTTCCAACCGGTCAAGACATGCACGCTCAAGTCACGTGTACTTTTCATTTTTTCTACGTGACTTCTTCACTAAGAAATTCATTCTTGCGCTATGCCCGATCTTGCTTCGACCGTCGCACATCGCCTGTCGGCACACCTTGACACTTGCCCAAGGAGGTTGTCCTTGGCCTTCCCCTTGGGGTCAGCTCAGCCTTGGCCTTCCCTTTGGGGTTGGCCTCGGCCTCAGCCTCCCCTTGGGGTTGGCCTCGGCCTCAGCCTCCCCTTGGGGGTCGGCCTCGACCTTCCCTCGGGTTGGCCTTGGCCTCCCCCTAAGGGTTGGCCTTGGCCTTCCCCCAGAGGTTGGCCTCTGGCCTCCCCCTTAACACCTTCACTTCTCTTCAAAGGACCATGCACCATCCATGACACCCGTCGCCCGCGTCCGCACGCCAACTCCGTGACACTCATTGCCCGGGCACCGTCTCCGCGACACCCATCATCTGGGCACTATCTCTGTGACACCCGTTACCCACGCGCCGCTGGCCGCCTCTGCGACACCCGTCGCCTGAGTCTACGTGCTAACTCAGCTACACTCGTTGCTTGGGCGTCATCTCCACGACACCCGTCGCCCAGGTGCCATCTCCATGACCCCCGTCGCCCGTCTCCCGGGGGCCATCTCTGCAACCCCCGTCGGGCTCTCACGCGCCGTCTTCGTGACCCCTATAGCTCACGTCAGAGCACCGCCTCCATGACCACTGTCGCCCGCGCATGCGCACCGTCTATGCGACCCCCGTCTCCCATCACCCGGGCACCGCCTCCGCGACCGCTGTCGCCAGCGCCAGCGCCAGCTCCCCAGCACCATACACACTCCACCTCACCCATGCGCCATGCCACTAACACAGTCGTGCCCCCTGGCTCTCTGTCACACTACCATGCTCCTTACGTTGGTCATACTTTCACCATACCATGCGTACCTTGCCTTGGTTGTGGAACATGCTTAGACCCACTATCCGGAATGTGCAGCATCTAGCGGAGATAGGTAACTCCTCCAGGACACTATCTCTACCAGGGAGATTTTCAACTCCCCTTCGACTAGGTAGACGGCTCCTCCGGGATACTACCTTGGCCCTTCGGGTAGATGGCTCTTCCGGGATGCTACCTTGACGCGCTCTGAGTGCTCTAGCACAAGGACTCACTGCGATGGTAGGCGACTCCTTTGGGAAACTATCTCCGCTAGGGAACCTTTTAACTCCCCTTCCGCCAGGTAGACGACTCCTCCGAGATAGTATCTTGACACGCTCCGAGTGCTCCGGCACAAGGACTCACCCGCGGGGATAGGCGACTCCTCTGGGATACTATCTTCGCCAAGGTGCTCTAAGTGCTCTGCCACGAAGACTCCCCTTCTGCCAAGTAGACTGCTCCTCTGGGATGCTACCTTGTCCCGTCAGGTAGAAGGTTCTTCCAGGATGCTACCTCAGCCCGCTGAATAGGCAACTCTTTCAGGACACTATTTCTGCTAGAGTGTCAGTATGACTGGCCTACGTGCTCCGACACCAGGGGCTTCATTAGCACTCATAGGGACTATGACCCCCGAGTCACTCTGAGGCGGGAGCAGGTCTTCAGAGGGCATCGCACCTAGTATGCCTAGCAGTTGGGCATCGGGTCTTCCCCTCCGTTGCCAGGCTTGTGGGACTCTGTAAGGCTTGGATTGGTGGCTAGATCAAGGGGTTCTCTGGCCACGCCGACGTTGTGGGAGCCAGTCTTTCTAGATAGACTGAGCGACGCTGTGAGGAGTAGATCAAGTGAATATGTGATCCGACAGTCCATGAAGCATCGACACCCGTGGACCCCTGGTGATGTGTCACTCCAGGGGAGCGCCACGTGTCGATTGATGACATCATCATCTCAACCTTTATAAATAGGGGTCTTGAGAATTCATTTGGAGGACTTCAACATTTTCACTTTCTCACTCTAGAATTCTAGAGAAAGAAACATACAGGACCTTGGCTCTGGATCGAAGCATCAGACCGTGACTATCGTTGTATATTCGCATCATGCCATCATCCTCATAGCACTACTACCCTCAGGCTCTATCTGGGAAGCTCTTGGTCTCTGCCCTTGCTCCATCCTTGTTGTGTCCTACATCATCATAATTGGCATCTGACTCGAACTGCATTCCTTGTGGCACCTCCACGTCGACTGTGAACCCACTTTCCTTGGCATCACTTAGCCATGCTAGCAAGCCACAAAAAATAGAATTTTTATTTATAATTGATATCATAAATAAGAAAATATATGACTTTAAATAGCAGAGAGCACTAGTTTACAAAATTCAATCTAAATACCTTCACTACTTCACCAATCTACTTAGAACGCCTAATTTTGCATCTATATCTTATATGGTCTCACAAAGTACTTGTACCATTTTTTCAACTGTAGCTATAGCATTCACAACAATAATTACAAACTGCTACTTTACGATCGGTCAAAGTTAATCGGTGTAGTCCCTTCAATTTTCTGAAAGTGATCCCATAATCAGCTTATAACCAAATCCAACCAAACCCCAAATCCATTACACACGCAATCAACAACCCCATTAAATAAACTAAACAATAAGGAGAAATTTAAGAAACCCAAGAAAACTAAAGGGAAAGTAAGGTTCGAAAACTTCACCTGATTATCTGATCAAGAACTGAAATCTAAGCAGAAGTCAGCAAAGTTGCAAAGGCGTCCCACAATTACATATCTATACGACACCATTTGAGTCTATTTCTCTCCCCCTCTGTCTGTACCCCGGTTACAAAGAAGGGGCAGCTGGATGATGAATGGAGAGGAGGGGTTAGCGATTTGAGTGTCGTGTTTTGCAGAGATTTTGATGAGCACCACAGAATAGGAATTCATTTGATTGCTTTATATTAATTAGCTTGCTAGATTAGAGGGCAAGCAAGAGTTGTATGAGATGTGGGCATCAGAACAGAGAGTGGGAGGTGGAGGACTGGAGGTGTGGGTGAGGTGTTGAGCACTGGAGCAAGTCGGCAGATATGGGTGGCGTGTGATTCAGAACTGAGAAAATGTGTTAGGGTTGAATGAAATCAGGGTTACTCACTTAATTTATATAAGTGGTTAAATATAACTAAGGTAGTTAGTAAAACTAAGTAGAGTTTAGTTAAAATATTTTATTATATATAAATGCTACGGTCGGTTCAATTTATATCAGTTTCAAAAAAAACCGAACTGAACTTTCGGTATGAAAAAAAAAACCAAACTGATTGTTTATTAGGTCGGTTTGCAATTAGCTAGATTGGTCAGTTCAGTTTTTGCGGTTGGATCAGTTCTAGCGGTTCAAATGCTCACCCCTACACGTTGTTGACTCTCGGCTCTTAGGATCGTTTTTGTTCTTACATCTAGGCGACTAACCTTTTGTACACGTTATTGACTCTGGCTCTTAGCTATAAGTCCAGTATGCCTTAGCGACCAACCGTTCGTACACGTTGACTCTGACTTTTAGGCTCATCTATTTTATGTATATCCAAGCGACTAACCATCTGTACACGTTGTTGGCTTCAGCTCTTGAGTTTATTACTATGTTCCTAAGCGACCAATCACTTGGTGACATGTTGTTGACTCCGACTTTTAGGATCTCCCCTTTTCTTGTGTTTAGACGACCAACCGCTTATTGACAGGTTGTTGGCTTCGGCTTCAAAACTTATTATCTTCATCTATCTGGACGACTAGCTACTTAGTGACGCGCTGTTGGCTCCGACTTCGAAACTTGTTATCTTTATTCCCTAGACGACCAACCGTTTGGTGACACGTAGTTGGTTCCTGCTTTTAGGCATTATATTTCTTTTTCTACCCAAGTGACCAGCCGCTTAGTGATGCATTTTTTACTCTGGCTTTTGGGACATTATTTTTTTATTTCCATGATGATAATGTTCGACGACCAATCATTGTTACTGTTGGTTCTAGCTTCGAACGATATCCCTAGCCTTTCAGAACTTCGTTGGTCTGATTCCTTTTTAAGGACACGTATGAAGCCTGCGCTGGTCCAACCTCATATATGTGTGAGTCCTTGAGTCTGTCTTTGAGTCATGTGGTCTTTCCCATATTTTTACGATAAAAATGTGTTGTCCTTGTTTCGGTGATGTTATCCCGCAAGCGAGCTTCATCACCGAGGGGCTCTGTAGTTGCCTCATTTTTTTTATGTATTTTTAATCAAATAACTAATGGGCTTTTGTGATTAATTAGAGTGCAATATTGAGTTTAGGCCTACTAATGAATTAATTCATTAATTTATTCTAGTCTAGTTTACTTGTCTAAGTCCAGC